>CAUYLG010009158.1:0-14201 GCA_963573385.1 Cacajao melanocephalus
TAGTGTTTACCATACAAGAAAATTCTTTGTTCCCCCCCCCCCCCCCCCCCCCCCCCCAGTTTGGAATCACCGAATCACCATTTCCTAGGTATACAGAATATGACCAAAGTAATAGGCGCTGCTTGGGACAAACACCTAAACTTAAATTCTTGCCTTTCTGTGACTTTTTTCAGATGATAGGGATACTATGTACCCATATATATTTTACTGATTTAAAGTATTAAAGTGAAGTTTAAAGTTTTATGTTCATTTTCTTATATATGAGTTAAACAAGAACAACTCAGAAAAACTTGAACTCATCTTTGCCTTGGACATTTTGAAAAAAATATTCAGGCAATAAGTATTTATTGAACAGCTATACGTCAGTCAATGCAGATTAAAATCCAAACCATTAAGTATATTTAAGAATAAAACATTTTAAATTGTGATGGGCCTAAATGTGAAAACTTCAACTCTGATCCCTTGAGTAAATCACTGGGAGAAAGACCTTTGTCTTACATCAATTGCAAGATAAATGTCTTTCAGTCTGAGAAAAAAAACCTTTTAAAAGTAATCTTCTTTGAAAGAAGAGACTTGTCTGATTTATTAGTAAAATTGATATCAAAGCGCCTTTAAATCACGATAGAAAGGAATTTTGGGGCAATTAGTTTAGCAAACATTATGCCAATAAAATTTGCATTGTTATTGCTGGGCATGGTGGCTCACCCCTGTAATCCCAGCACTTTGGGAGGCAGAGGTGGGTGGATCACCTGAGGTTGGGAGTTCAAGACCAGCCTGACCAACATGGAGAATTCCATCTCTACTAAAAACACAAAATTAGCTGGGCATGATGGCGCATGCCTGTAATCCCAGCTACTCAGGAGGCTGAGGCAGGAGAATCGCTTGAACCCAGGAGGCAGAGGTTGTAGTGAGCCGAGATCATGCCATTGCACTCCAGCCTGGGCAACGAGAGCAAAACTCCACCTCAAAAAAAAAAAAAAATGTGCACTGTTGCAATCTCTTTTACACATAAATCAGTTTCAGGGTCAAAACACTGATATTTTAAAGGCCACATGAAATCTTTCTAGCAAGTGTTACATTAAGGTTTTTTTTGTTTTTGTTTTTGTTTTTTAACATAGCTAGCTTTTAAATCCCATTTTTCCTGAACTCATTTTTATAACTAGTGAATGTAATTGTATTTTATCAGCAAAAGTTCAAAAAGCAGAAAATATAAGGTAAATAACTTTGCAATAATCACTGTGTTTGTAGCAAGTGTTTGTAACATGAGTGCTTCTATAATATACTACTAATTTAGAATTATATTCTGTACTAGAGTCTTGACTGTGGAAGCTAAGAATTTAGGACTTTGAACAAAAATGGCCAAAAATGATGCAAAATTCCTTTTTAATTAACTGTGAAATTAGATAATCACAAAGCAAGGAGGACTTTTTTTTTTTTTTTTTTTTTTTTTTTTTTTTTTTACACAAAGCATTTTGAAGCAGTATTTTTGGCATCCATAAATAACTGGCAATTATTTATGGATATATAATTAACCTGACATTTAATTATATATCTTCACTCTTGAAAGATACATAATTAAACGTCAGTTTCATTGCCAATTGCCAGTTATTTATGGATGCCAATGACTTTATAGTTTATTTCTGTAGCTACACATTGCTAAAATTGGGTTAGATTTATGCATTTTAAAAGAATGAATTAAAATATTTGGCAAGTGAAAGAAGTGAGCAAATACAAAAAAAGCAATAGTGTGCTTTTTCTCTAATGAGTGATGTAAAGAAAGTTTTTTTCAGCAAAAGGGACCTGAAAATATCTGTTGCATTCTCCCTCAAAAAAGCTTTATGCAATTTGGCTACTTAGCAGGTGTGATTAAAAATAACCAAAAAGCAAGTATTTAAAATCGAAGATGTTAAGTCCCTCTGCACATGGCTGATTGCTGTGACACCAAAACAGGCCAGGGTTGGGTGTGGTCCTGGCACTCACTGTACTATCTTCATGAAGGGAGATGGAGGCCACCAAGTAGAGAAGAAATGCCATATTTATTTCACTATTCACCCTCAGTCACATCACATTGTAAGAGTAGCAAAAGGCCCTGAAAAAATATGTAGTGGGATTTGAGCATGAAGACTGGTTCACTATCAGGTAATTAGCCCTGTAATTAAAATAGCATTAAATTTTTTCCTCATGCCTGAAGCTTAAATCTATGATCATTAAGTGATGCCCTCTTTAAAGCAGCCAGTGGTCCTTAAAGATTTCTGGCATAAGAACAACTTTGAAAATTTGGCCTGGTGCAGTGGGAGGCCAAGGCAGGCCGATCACTTGAGGTCAGGAGTTCGAGACCAGCCTGGTCAGTATAGTGAGACCCCCATCTCTGCTAAAAATACAAAAATTAGCTGGTGTGGTGGCATGCACCTGTAATCCCAGCTACTCAGGAGGCTGAGGCAGGAGAATACCTTGAACCCGGGAGGTGGAGGTAGTGAGTTGAGATTGCACCACTGCACTCCCATCTGGGTGACAGAGCAAGATACCATAAAAAAAAATTGCTAACATTTCTGGGTCTTTTCCCAAGAGCACAGCTTACAATTCCAGAATTTTTCATATGCTTTCAGGATTCCTAGACACTACTTTTCCTTCCAGATTATCTTGGGACCTTGGACATTTCCTTTCTTTTTATTTTATTTTATTTTATTTTATTTTTTGAGATGGGGTCTCACTCTCTGTCACCCAGGCTGGAGTGCAGTGGCTCAATCTTGGCTCACTACAACCTCTGCCTCCTGAACTCAAGCGATTCTTCTACCTCAGCTTCCCAAGTAGCTGGGACTACAGGAGCACACCACGATGCCCAGCTTCTTTTTGTATTTTTAGTAGAGACTGAGTTTCACTATATTGCCCAGGCTGGTCTCAAATTCGTAAGCTCAAGAAATCCACCTACTTTGGCCTCCAGAAGTGCTGGGATAACAGGTGCAAATGACTGTGCCCAGCTGGACGTTTTTTATAGAGGTGTAGAATCCAAGCTGCATTTGAGACCTACCCTGCCACTTATATTTCGATAATTCTGGGAAAGTCTGTCAACTGTCAACAACTTAATGTTTTTTGTCTTCAATATGACACATTGCCTAGATTTGTGGATTAAACAATATAATGTATGTAAAAGTGTCCAGCATCGTACCTGCCATGCAGTGGGTCAGTTTTGTTGATGAGTATAATAGTCATGTAGTGTTCTTATTATTTGGTCGTTGTATTTGTATCTTTTTGGAAAAAAGTCTCCTGGGAAGTTAGATGATGAATAGGAAATTTCTTGGGAGAGCCTAGATTCAGAGTAGTAAGAGTCAGTAGGCCAGCTTGGGTGTGGTGGCTCGCCTGCAATCCCAGCACGTTGGGAGGCTGAGGTGTATGGATCACGAGGTCAGGAGATTGAGACCATCCTGACCACAATGGTGCAACCCCGTCTCTACTAAAAATACAAAAATTAGCTGGGCATGGTGGTACATACCTGTAGTCCCAGCTACTTGGGAGGCTGAGGCAGGAGAATCGCTTGAACCCAGGAGGCAAAGGTTGCAGTGAGCTGAGATCATACCACTGCACTCTAGCGTGGCAACAGAGGGAGATTCTGTCTGGAAAAAAAAAAAAAAAAAAAAAGATTCAGTTGGCCAAATAGTCTCTGATGTTCTTGAACTCAAAGCTGTTGTATTTATCTCCACTCCAGTTAAATAGATCAACAGAGGATACTCAGAGAAGCCAGACAGGGCATCTTCCCCCAGAGATGTGTTCCCAAACTCTTCCAAATTGTTTTCTTTTCCCAAGACTCTAAGTGGACCATTGCTGTTAACACATCTTTCTTCAGGCAGACCCTGAAGCTAGGTTGACTTTTGGTGTCATCCAGGCCATGTCTTACTAACACTATGCCATGTTCATGTTGACTGGACCACCTCTCATACAGAGGGCTCATTTTATTGCCTACAGGCTATTTTATTTTATTTTATTTTTTTTGAGATGGATTCTCGATTATTGTCCAGGCTGGAGTGCAGTGGTATTAGCTCGGCTCACTGCAATGTCTGTCTTCCAGGTTCAAGAAATTCTCCTGCCTCAGCCTCCCGTGTAGCTGGGATTATAGGTGTGCACCACCATGCCCAGCTAATGTTTGTATTTTTAGTAAAGATGGGGTTTCATCGTGGTGGCGAGGCTGGTCTCGAACTCTTGACCTCAAGTGATCCGCCTGCCTTGGCCTCCCAAAGTGCTGGGACTATAGGCATGAGCCACTGCAACTGGACTGGGCTATTTTAATTGCCAAGTTATGGGGATTATCTGTCATCTTTTTTTTTCCTTTTTTTGAGAGAGTCTCACTCTGTTGCCCAGGCTGGAGTGCAGTGGCACAGTCTTGGCTCACTGCAGCTTCCCCGCCTCCTGGGTTCAAGCAATTCTCCTGCCTCAGCCTCCTGAGTAGCTGGGACTATAGGTGTGTGGCACCATGCTGGCTAATTTTTGTATTTTTAGTAGAGATGGAGTTTCACCATGTTGGCCAAGATGGTCTCGATCTTCTGACCTCATGATTTACCTGCCTCGGCCTCCCAAAGTGCTGGGATTACAGTCGTGAGCCACCGTGCCCAGCCATCTGTCATCTTTTATGAGCAGTCTGTAGTATGTTGACTCTGGTGTTATGGATTTATTTAACATAGACCCCAAAGCTTCATGTTGGTAATGAGCAGTCCCATGGACACTGCACATATGTGAAAATGGCCTTTATGGGGAGGATTGAGGCATGAATGCTGGGAAGACCTCAGGCTTTAGAGTTAGACTGATCTTATTAGAATCTCTCTCTGCCACTAATGCCTTTGAGCTCAGTCATTGACATAGGTATTATAGGACCCTATCCATGGGCTCCTGTGAATACTTGCTATCTGTTCCTTGCTGTTTGTTCTTGTGACTGTTATGGTTTGTGGCTACTCATATTTCATGCTTCTCTTAGCAAAGCTGCGTGTTCATGGACTGGAAACCCGGCTTTGCTTAAAAAGACCATTTGATTTCTTCATTTGTTTTTGAAAAATGACCAGTTAAAGTAGTTTTTTTAAGAAGCATGGGGAAGGAAGAAAGGAATAATTACCCACTATCTGCCATAGAGGTTTATCTTCAAATAAATTATATTGCATTCCTCATTTAACCAATTAACCCAACTGGTGATAAAGTAGTACAGTAAGTCTTCACTTAATGCTGTTGATAGGTTCTTAGAAACTGTGTCTTTAAGCAAAATGACATGCTGTATGCCATAGGAACTTGAAAAAAGGAACTTGACTCTTTTTTTAAGACGTCTTGCTCTATTGCCCAGGCTGGAACACAGTGGCATGATCACGGCTCACTGCAGCCTCAGCCTCCCAGGCTCAAGTGACCCTCCCACCTCAGCTGCTGGGACCACAGGCATATGCCACCATACCCAGCTAATTTTTTTTTTTTTTTTGAGATGGAGTCTCACACTGTCACCCAGGCTGGAGTGCAGAGGTGCGATCTTGGCTCACTGCAACCTCCACCTCCCAGGTTCAAGCAATTCTCCTGCCTCAGCTTCCCAAGTAGCTGGGATTACAGGTGCCCACCACCACCCCTGGCTAATTTTTTTGTATTTTTAGTAGAGATGGGGTTTCACTATGTTGGCCAGGCTGGTCTTGAACTCCTGACCTCGTGATCTGCCTGCCTCAGCCTCCCAAAGTGCTGGGATTATAGGCGTGAGCCATTGGGCCTGGCAATATTTTTTTCTTTACTTTTTTTTTTTTGAGATGGAATCTTGATCTATCACCAGGCTGGAGTGCAGTGGCATGATCTCGGCTCACTGCAACCTCCATCTCCCAGGTTCAAATGATTCCTCTGCCTCAGCCTCCTGAGTAACTGGGATTACAGGGGCGTGCCACCACACCCGGCTAATTTTTTGTATTTTAGTAGAGACGGGGTTTCACCATGTTGGCCAGGATGGTCTCGCACTCCTGACATCGTAATCCGCCCACCTCAGCCTCCCAAAGTGCTGGGATTAAAGGCGTGAGCCACCGAGCCCGGCTAATTTTTGTATTTTTTTGTACAGATGCAGTTTCACTGTGTTGCCCAGGCTGGTCTTGAACTCCTGGGCTCAAGCTGTCTGCCTGCCTTGGCCACCCGTAGTGCTGGAATTAGAGGTCTGAGCCACTGCCTGGCCTTGACTCTTGTTTATGTCAATTAGCATATGGTAAAACTAGTTTTGTTACATAGTATGTTGTTTTGCTTAAGTTGCGATTTTCAAGAACCTATTGCTGAAGTTAAATGAGGACTTAAAAACTGTACTGTATTCTATGGAATGCCGAGTAATGTATGCATAAGAAGAGTTTAGATGCTTGGATTATTTGCTGTGGAATGAAAACACTTTTCTATTTATTAGGAAGCTAGGACCCATTACCTTAGTTTTTCAGGGTTCACAAGTTTGGTTTGCTTTACAGATCTATGGATGCATTCATTTTAGGTTAGTTAGTACCATAGTCCTCAGGAATCTGAAGGTGGCTCATAAACTTGGGAGGGAAACTGATTGTTATTTTGAGAGCTGGGTCAGACCCTAAAGAATCATTACTTAGGGCTGACTGGAATTAATTAACCTGATCTTTCTGCTTTCCTTGGATTGCATCCAAAAACCCTGGTTGGTTTCTGCCAGCATTAGCTCCTTCAAACGCTGCCTCTCAAAGATGTGTCATAGACTACAACCCATGACTAAAATTTGCCAAGCAAGGAGAACTGATTGCTATGCTCTTAGTGCGATAGCAAAAAGTACTCAAGATTTTTCCAGCATGATTTATGGCACATTGACATTTATTTTCATAACAGTGGTATTGCTTTGCTAACTCTATCACCCTGTTGGTAAAATGAATTGAAAGTCTAAGTCAAATACTAAATCACATTTATTTAAAATAAAGATTGGGTCCAGGTGCACTGGCTTATGCCTATAATCCCAGCACTTAGGCAGGAAAATCACTTGAGCTCAGGAGTTCAAGACCAGCCTGGCAACATAGTGAGACCCCTGCTCTCTACAAATAAAAAAATTAGTCAGGAGTGGTAGTGTGTACCTATGGTCCCAGCTACTCGGGAGGCTAAGGCAGGAGGATCTCCTGGAGCCCAGGAGGTTGAGGCTGCAGTGAGCTGTGATCGTGCCACCATATACCAGCCTGGGTGACAGAATAAGACGCTGTTTCAAATAAAATAAATAAATAAATAAAGATTGAGTCTTAGTTCTTATTGTCAACCTGAAATCTCTTGTGTAGTCTTAGAACTCCTGTCATATTTTTTTAGTTTAATGTACAAACCTCATTTTGATTGAAGTGTAACTAAGAGTTTCTATATTTGCAATGAGAATGTTTTGCAAATAGTTGGATGTTGATGTGACCAGTGAGAATTTCATTTGTGAAGTTTGTTAGAGTCTTTGGAAAGCTAGTCCCATGTTCATGTCCCTGATTACTTTGTCCTGGAGGGCAAGAGGTAGTTTAAATGTTACCTTTCAAGTATATTTGATTTCAGAATTAGGTGATGCCTGAGGAGCAGAAAGGCCAACCCCTGGTCATTTTTGCTGCTTTATTAAACTTCATATGGTGGACATGGTCTCTGCTGAGGCTGCCAGCTATGAACTAGGTGGGGACAGAACAGAACATGAAAGGCAGAGAACGGCCACTTCCCATTGTTAACACAGAAAACAAGGAACGGAGTGTGAGATATCTAGTGATGCCAGCTGTATCCACTGAGGCCTCTTCTTACTGTTTTTTCTCTTGCTTGCTAAGTGAAGTCTTTCTCCCAGAGTCAGAGAAGGTCAGGACTTCCCAGGGTTGGAAAGTTCCAGCCACTTCCATTTTCTGAAGCCACTGGTATGTGAAAAAATGAAGATAGTGTGGAAACAAGGTTATAAATATTGTGGCATATTTGAAAGGCTTATTCTTAACAAGTTAATGAATGTGTCATTTATAAAATACTGGGTCCTTTCATTTTGCCTTCTGTAGAATGTTTTAAGGACGTATAAAGATGCATGAGCCCACTCACTGTGACTGCCAGGAGCTTGGGCTGGGAATAGAACATGTGTTTATTGATGTATAAAGAATGTCTCTGTCTTTTGGCCTCATTGGGCTTTCTCTGTGACAGCCTAAATAAGGCCGTGATTCTAAGTGTCGGACCCTTTGTGGATGAGAGGGCTGCCACTCCCTTCTTACCCCTGTCACTCAAAGAGCTACCTTCCATTCTGAAGATTATTTGTTTGTCTTTGCTATCCCATATATTGGCATCTTACTTTTAGGAAATATCTTATGAAGGGATATAGGGGCTGTTTCAGAGTGTATTTAGCTCAGCTGTGTTCTCCAAACAGGGCTATAGTTGGTAAAGATATTTAGAGTTGGGGATCTGCTGCCAGCCTGCCTGGCTTCTAAGCCCAGTTCTATCACTTACAGCTGTGTGACCTTGGGCAAATTACTTAACTTCTCTGAGCCTCTGCTACCACATTTTAGAAGACGGAAAATTATTATCCTCCTCATGTATGTGTTGTGGGGATTGAGTGAGGTAAAATACCACAAGATCTGACATGTAGTAAATGATATTCCAAATAATGTCCAATAGTAGTAAATTAATATTTGTTAGACTCTTCATTCCTTCCCCAAGATCTTGATCTATTGACTCGCTTATTCTTTGGCTCATACAGGCAATTAAGGCTCATGAGCGGATGGCACAGAGATGCTGTCCACCATCTCTAGGCATAAATTTCAAAAGGCACACTTTGAAAGTCAAAGGAAAATTGCTCAGTGAGGTTTCAAAATGGCATACATGGGCTGGGGATGGTGGCTCACTCCTGTAATCCCAGCACTTTGGGAGGCTGAGTGGGGTGGGTCACTTGAGGTCAGGAGTTCGAGACCAACCTGGCCAATGTGGTGAAAACTCATCTCTACTGAAAATACAAAAATCATTATTGTAAAATACAAAAGCCGGTGTGGTGGTGCACATCTGTAATCTTAGCTACTTGGGAGGCTGAGGCAGGAAAATCACTTGAGTCTGGGAGGTGGAGGCTGCAGTGAGCTGAGATTGTGCCACCTCATTCCAGCCTGGGCAGCAAAGCAGGACTCTATCTCAAATTAAAGAAAAAACAAACAACAAAAAAAACCCTCACAAAATGGCATACATGAAACAGTAATAGAAGAAAAGAGATTTTTGATTGTTTTTATTGACAATTTTAAGTTCCTTACTCACTTTTGTAACTTTACTGCGCATTCCTGATTTTAGTCCTTCTCTCTCCCTCTACTACTGAACAGGAGGGATGTGGCTCTTGAAGGCAGTGGTTTTTCACGCCATGCTTTATTAAGGCCCATGGGCGGACAGCATGGAGAAGCTGTCCACCATCTCTAGGCGTAAATTTCAAAAGGCACACTTTGAAAGTCATCGGAAAATTATTCACTGAGGTTTCAAAATGGCATACATGGGCTGGGCACGGTGGCTCACTCATGTAATCCCAGCACTCTGGAAGGCTGGGATAACATGAATACCTTCCAAACTTTCTTAAACTGGAGTAGCTCAAATTTTATATTTTACTCTTCATAATTAAGTTTTATTTTTCAGAACTAGAGTTTCCTTGCTTAAAAATCCCCAAGACGTAAAAGCCACTTCCCCAAGAGCAAGGGATTGGAAAGGGAACCAAAATTTTGAGACGGAGTCTTACTCTGTTGCCTGGGCTGGAGGGCAGTAGTGCGATCTCAGCTCACTGCAACCTCCGCCTCCAGGGTTCAAGTGATTCTCCTGCCTCAGCCTCCTGAGTAGCTGGGACTGCTGGTGTGTGCCATCACGCCCAACTAATTTTTTGTATTTTTAGTAGAGACAGGGTTTCACAGTGTTAGCCAGGATGGTCTCGATCTCCTGACCCTTGATCTGCTGCCTTGGCCTCCCAAAGTGCTGAGATTAGAGGCGTGAGACACCATGCTTGGCCTGCTCTGACATTTTATAAAGGCTCACATGCTGGCCGGGCATGGTGGCTTATGCCTGTAATCCCACACTTTGGGAGGCCAAGGCGGGCAAATCAGCTGAGGTCAGGAGTTTGAGACCATCCTGGCCAACACGGCGAAACCCCGTCTCCACTGGAAATACAAAAATGAGCCAGGCATGGTGGCACGTGCCTGTAGTTCCAGCTACTCAGGAGGCTGAAGCAGGAGAATCACTTAAACTCAGGAGGCGGAGGTTGCAGCAAGCCGAGATTGCGCAGCAGCACTCCAGCCTGGGCAACAGAGCAAAACACCATTTCAAAAAAAAAAAAAAAAAAAAAGGCCCACATGCCTGCATGCATAAGTAGAAGAAGACTTGGGTGGATAAACGTGATATTTGTACTCTATAATATTTGGCTTCTGAGAAGTATGTTGAAATAAATGCTTTGTGACTGCTGACCTGAGAATCCCTCTCTGGATTCCAGTATTTTAAAGAATATATGGTTATCATTGCCTTGTGGATAAAGGCCTAGCCTCAGATAGTTAAAGTTGAACCTTGGAAATAATCTAACGTCATCTCCCTGGAGATGCTGGTCAACTTACGTAAACATGTGGAACTGGTTCTTGGCAAAATCTGGGCTTTGACCACATTTTATGCTATGGTGCCGAATTGTTCCTGTGGCTATTATGTTATCAGCTCAATAGTAAACAGGCAGAGAATAAGCAGGCCTTAAGACACTTATAGGACACATAAAATCTACCAAACATGTTCTGTTTTCTACAATGTGTGTTCAAGAGTCCCCAAGACATAAATACAACTCCCCAGTCCCAAATAGCTGTTGAATCAGAATGCCCCCAGCATCGACAGTTGTATTAGACGGAGATGTTAAAAATGGGCCCAAAACAACCTGATGAAAAAAATGGGCAAAGGGCATAATAGATATTTCTTTTTTCTTTCGAGACAGAGTCTCGCTCCGTCACCCAGGTTGGAGTGCAGTGGCGCAATCTTGGCTCATTGCAACCTCCACTCCCTGGGTTCAAGTGATTTTCCTGCCTCAGCCTCCCAAGTAGCTGGGATTACAGGCACCTGCCACCACGCCTGGCTACTTTCTTTGTATTTTTAGTAGAGACTGGGTTTCTCCATGTTGGTCAGACTGGTCTCAAACTCCTGACCTCAGGTGATCCGCCTGCCTTGGCCTCCCAAAGTGCTTGGATTACAGGCACAAGCCACCGCACCCAGCCTGTATTTTTTGTTTTTAAGAGGAACAGCACATCTTTGCATTTGGGTGTATAGACCTTTGTGTGTTGTTTCAAGAAAGGAAATTGTACTGCGTCCCTGGGCCAGATGCAAACTAAAGAGTAATGTGTTTAGAAAATTAGATTACATGGCTGGGTACTGAGGCTCACACCTGTAATGCCAGCCCTTTGGGAGGCCAAGGTCAGTGGATTGCTTGAGTTCAGGAGTTTAAGACCAGCCTGAGGAACATGGCAAAACCATGTCTCTACAAAAAATACAAACATTAGCCTGGCAAGGTGGCACATGCCTGTAGTCCCAGCTACTTGGGAGGCTGAGGTGGGAGGATCGCTTGAGCCCAGAGTGTTGAGGCTACAGTGAGCTGTGATTGTGCCTCTGCACTCCAGCCTGGGTGACAGATGGAGACCCTGTCTCAAAAAAAGAAAAAGAAAATTACAAAAGAGAGAGGGCGTGGGCATGGGGTCAGGTGTTATTTTATTTTCCCCCATCGTATATTAAGCCATTTAGTCTAAATTTTCACTGACTCAGCTGTGTTTTGCTTTTGTCAAAAGACAACTGTGTTTGAGGTCAGGATCCCCAGATTCTTGTCCTGATTCAACAGTTTAATAAGCCATGTAGCTTTGAGTGAGGCTTCTCCCAGAACTGTGAGATGCAAAAATCATTGCCCCATGGAGCTCCTATTGTAGAGTGTAGAATAATGACAATACATAAAAAGTAAATAGTAGTGATGAGGGTACATTTTATATAGGTTGTTCAGGGTATGCTTTACTAAGTAAGAAGTGAGATTTTTTTGTTTTATTTTTTTTGAGACAGGGTCTTGCTCGGTTGCCCAGGCTGGAGTGCAGTGACTGATGTGATCTTGGCTCACTGCTGCAACTTCCACCTCCTGGGTTCAAGTGATTCTCCTGCCTCAGCCTCCCAAGTAGCTGGGATTACAGGCCTGCGTCACCACACTTGGCTAATTTTTGTATTTTTAGTAGAGATGGGGTTTCACCATGTTGCCCAGGCTGATCTCAAACTCCTGGGCTCAAGCAATCCTCCTGCCTTGGCCTCCCAAAGTATGGGACTATAGACGTTAGCCACTGTGCCCAGCCTATTTTGTATTTCTCTAGCAATCTTTACTTAAATTATGACAGTAATGCATAATTATTGTAGAAAATTTAGAAAA
This sequence comes from Cacajao melanocephalus, assembly GCA_963573385.1. Lineage (NCBI taxonomy): Eukaryota > Metazoa > Chordata > Mammalia > Primates > Pitheciidae > Cacajao > Cacajao melanocephalus. Next base: position 12,365 of record CAUYLG010009158.1, read on the forward strand.
AAATGTAAAAAATGCCACTTGTAATTATGCTCTGGAAAAGCCATTGTAATATTGTTTATTCTATTAATTTTCTTCTTAAGATGTTGTAAAAGTAAATATGAACAAAGCTGAAATAATTGGAACCCCAAAAAGAAAGTTTATGATCTCAATTTCACACAAACACACACACACACACACACACACACACGACAGACACACACACACGTTTTTATATATAAGAACGTATGCATACTATAAATATTGAAAGTATAAAGGTAACCTCTGTCAGTAAGTAAAAGGAGAATCTAGTTTATATCATATACAGCTAAAATGACATAAAAGAATCCTTTGTTTACATCAAAAAGTGTAATGCAACCATTGCTTTCCCATGGCATGCATTTTGCATTTCCTGATGTGATTTCCAGGAGGTGTTATTTGGGTTTGGTGCTTTCAGCAATGAAAACTTAGTCATCTACTCCACTGGAGCTTGTCTAGTTTCTTTTTGACTTGACAAGGCTGCCTCCCAGAGAGGTATGCAGTTTTTCTAGTGTTTGACACAAGTTTGGCTTTATATTTATTTTTCTAGAAGCTGAGAGTCTGATGTTCTTTTTAGTTCTCTTTCTCTTTGTAATTTGGTGAAACGATTACTTAGTTGAGTGCCAACTCCTGTGACATTTTTGCTTCTGCACTTGCCCAATTAGTGTTAGAAATGGAGGTTTCTCCACTAACAATTAGTGTTAGGAATGGTAGGTATCCTCGGCCTAGTGAAGGCACAGAACATATTCAAATTTAACCTCAGAATAATGATAATTTGCAAAAGTTTTGAAAAAGTTACATAGAATACATGGGTAAAAGAATAAAGGAAAAGGAAAAAATAACTGAACTTGCTGAAACTTCAAAACAAAGCAGTTTGAGGATCAGCCTTCAAGAAATGCCAGCTATTTCAAAACACGTTGTTTAAGATGTATGAGAAGTTAGACATAGTTCTGAACTATAATGAGGCTTTAGCATATATTTGTTAAAGTAAATTAGAATAGTGTTGGGTAAACATATAAAGTGTCTAGTGGATGATTTAGCAGAATAAATTTTGAGACTAAATTTTGTCTTGACATCAGAGGTGTAGCATTGCATGTTATAAATGTAAAGGCAGAAAACATAATCTTCAGAAGTATTTTGGGAAATTGTACATAATTTTTTTTTTTTGAGACAGTGTTTCACTCTTGTCACCCAGGCTGGAGTGTAATTGTGTGATCTCAGCTCACTGCAACTTCTGCCTCTCGGTTCAAGCTATTCTCCTGCCTCAGCCTCCCGAGTAGCTGAGATTACAGGTGTCCACCACCACGCCCAGCTAATTTATATATGTATATTTTTAGTAGAGACAGGGTTCCACCACGTTGGCCAGGCTGGTCTCAATCTCTTGACCTCAGGTGATCTACCCTCCTCTGCCTCCCAAAGTGCTGGGATTACAGGTATGAGCCACCACGCCCAGATAACAAATGTTAAAGCTGCAGTAGTCACTATTTCATTCTTCCTAAGCCTGCTGACAAGTTTTCAAGCCTTCTGCCTCATGCTGCCTTTTTCTTTGCTGTGTCATTCTGAGGCAACTTCATTTCTGCTGTTGTTTCTCTATAAATATTTTCTTTTTTTTTTATTTTTTTATTTTTTTTTTATTTTATTTTTTTGAAAGAAAGGAAAAGAGAGGAAAGAAAGTGAGAGTGAAAGAAAGAAAAAAAAAAGAATGTACGAGAGAAAGAAAGAGGAAGAAAAAGAGGGAGAGAGAACAGGATTCTTGTTCTATTGCCCAGGCTAGAATGCAGTCTAAAAATGGGTATTAAAAACCTCTATTATGCCAATAATT
>CAUYLG010009159.1:0-14386 GCA_963573385.1 Cacajao melanocephalus
TAGGAGGAGAGGCATTCTGATTTTGGGTGTTCTCAGCCTTTTTGCACTGGTTTCTTCCCATTTTTGTGGATTTATCCACCTGTCGTCTTTGTAATTGCCGACTTTCAGATTGGGTCTGAGTGGACGTCCAGCTTGTTGGTGCCGAAGTTTTTTCTGTTTCTTAGTTTTCCTTCCGCAGACGCCCTTTCCTCGCAGAGCTAGGCTTTCCCAGGTTCAGCTGTGCTTACTGTGAAACTCTCAGTCCTCAGCGCTTCCAATTGCTGTTCTTGTGGGGATGGGACCAGCCGAGCCCTACTCAAAGGGCAACCAGTCGCGTATACTCCGCACTGAGAAGTGCCGCGCCCTGCTGGGGCACCGGCAAAACGGCTGCGCTGGCCAAAAGAGTCGCGCTGGCAACCTGAGTGGCTCCCCCCGTTGGGTAGCTCCCAGTTTGTGGGCAACAGAGATTCGTCTGAAATTGCGGTGTCCACATGCTCTCTGCGCTTTCATTGGGAGCTACAATCCTGAGCTGTTGTTAATCGGCCATCTTGGATCTCTCTCCCGATTTACATATCTTCTAATGATCTTTACATCTCTAATATCGTCAAGAGACCACTCATCCCAGGATACCACTCAGCCCACCTTGACCCGCAATTTGATTTACTGCAACCTATTCAAGTACTACTAGAACTTTATCAGTTAATATTTTCTTAACATTTCAGGAATATTTTAAAACAACTATAGAAACAAGAAGTTTCAGAAGAGATCCTGTGTACTTTTCATCTAACTTCCTCAAATAGTGATATCTTATATAACTGTAGTACAATATTAAAACCAGAAAAATGACTTTGATAATGTGTATATATTTTGAAGATAAAATATGTTATGTACAAAGTCAGGTACACAGGATTTTTTTACTTAACATAATCAACCTTACATATGTGTATTTTTCCTCCCAAACCAAACATTCCTTTTCTAAGAAATACCAACTTAATTATTCATGTGATCTATTACATAATACACTAGTAACCGTCTCTGAAAAACAAAATTAACAAAACACCTCCAGAATAGTGCTGAGCAGAGTTTAAGAAATGTTTTTTCAGCCAGGCACAGTGGCTCATACCTGTAATCCCAGCACTTTGTGGTGAGGCCAAGGTGGGAGAATCACCTGAGGTCAGGGGTTTGAGAACAGCCTGGCCAACATGGTGAAAAACCATCTCTACTAAAAATACAAAAATTAGCTGGGCATGGTGGCACCCGCCTGTAATCCCAGCAACTCAGGAGGCGGAGGCAGGAGAATCACTTGAACATGGGAGGCAGAGATTGCAGTGAACTAAGATCATGCCACTGCACTCCAGCCTGGGTGACACAGCAAGATGCTGTCTCCAAAAAAAAAAAAAAAAAAAAAAGAATTTTGTTTTGTTCCAGGTTATTTTTGTCCATAAGTTATATCCTGTTAAAAATATAGAGTCAAATTACAATGCATTTAAAAATCACATGGAATCCTTTCCTCCCTGTGTGATTTTATCCACCATTCCCTATATATTTTGGATCATTTGTCTCAGCTTGGTATACGTTTTAGATACTGCTATTTGCCCTTTTTATCCATTTTATTATTGTACATGGTCAAGCAGAGAGAAAAGTTGAGAGTATTTTACAATGAACACTCATATAACTAGATGATGCAGTTAACATTTTACTGTATTTACTTTATAACATATCTATTCATCCACTCATTTATCTATCTACCTATTCATTTATTTTATATTTTGTTGTTGCATAAAGGAGTCTTCAGTACCATTAATTGATACAACATTTAGCATACATAAGTGGATTGCTTTTCTAAATATAAATTTGGTTTTATAATTAGGTAAAATATTGGCATGGTTCTAAAAACAAACACAGAGAAGTCTGGCTTCTATTGGTGTTCCTTTCTTTTTTCTTCTCTTTCTTATTGGTAACCATTACAAAATTTCATTTATCCTTCCACTGTTTTCATTTTAATATAAGTAGGTAGATATAAATTTTATATACCCTCCAATTTTTCTCACTTCTTCCCTGTCCCATATTGCATGTAGAAGCCAATGATGAAAGCACACTTTACATCTTTATGTGATATTCAACCAACCAACCCATAATTGTTTATTGAGTCCCTCTTACATTCCCAGGGTATGGTGAATTGATGTTGTTAAAATAGTTTTAGGACTTACCTGGTGCTCATCCAAACTTTCTCTCTATCTATCTCACACATACACACACTTATACATGCACAGACCCATAATCTCTATTGTAGATTTAGTTGCTAAGGAAAAGGATTTTGGTTCCAGTACCTGGAGTGGTGGGAAGGTTTCAATATTAATTAGTGAGTTAATTTGGTTCAATAAAACTGAATTTCCTGACAACTTACTAACCAGCTGAGTAATTTAATTTCATTTGTGATGTATTTAGCCAAGAGGACTATAAATCTCTTATTCTCTTTGCCAAGAGTAACCAGTGGCCAAGGAGCAAATAGCTGTCAGTTTACTAACAATTACAGAACTGAGCCAAACCAAGAGCTTAGACTTGTCCAGTTAGAAGAACATTGTCTCTGTGTTTTCTAATTAGTAGAGCTGTGTCCTCAGATTTCTCGTTTAGATTAATTCCGTAAGTGGAGGCAAATCTCCCCTAGAAGAAGCTCTGTGGCAGTCACAGGTAGGGAATTCAGAGGCCAGGTGAGCCTGAGTCACACCTTGTTTACAGGGAAAAGTCACTAGTAGTTTCCTCTGGTTAAATGGAATAAGTATGTTCTTTGTTAATACCAACAAAGTTGAAAAGGGTGTTACTCCTGCACTTTCCAGGTGTCATCTAAATGACTCCACTCCCCTGCCATGCCTTCCCACTCCCCTAAATCTCCATCATTGGTCAATCCCAGCTTTCAAGGATCTGAGTAACTCAGCCTTCCAATTCCACGGCCTGTAGTATTAAATGCCTCCCCACTATTTTTTTAAATTCTTGGTAGGAAGTGGCACATGGTGGCACTTACGGTCCTGGCTGCTCACGTGGCTGAGGAGGGAAGATCTCTTGAGGCCAGAATTTTAAGACTGCAGGGTGCTATGATTGTGCTTGTAAATAGCCACTGCACTCTAGCCTGACCAACATCCCAAGACTCTGCCTCTAATAAATAAATAAAAATTATAAAAATTCTTGATCAGGTTTCCATTTCCATCGCTTCCTCTGCTTCAGGCCTTCTAATGCTGTCGAAGTTGGCTCTGCATTTTTCTATTTGAAACTAAACCTAAAATAGACATCTGTTTTTGAGTATCACTAATAAAATACACTCAAAGAATTTGTGATCTTAGCAAAGCTCTTAGGTGTAACCTTAGATGTGTGATTTTAGGTGTGATCTCAGGTGTGAATACATGTCCAGCAATGTGTTTGGATCATGTAGATCCTTTGTGATTGCCAGGGGCTGGACACATGTAAACAAAAATTTGAATTTGTTATAAGGTTATAGACTTGGCTCACTGACCACCAGGTCTTGGCTATGCAGGGCCTTGGGAAATAGAACACCAGCTAGAAAGCTGTAGAACTCCTGAAATTCTCTCCTTTCCAACTCTTATCTTTGCTCATTTGTTTTGCTCTTAGATTTTGTTGCAGGTCAGTGACCCTGGTGACATGGAATAGAAACTTTCCCTGTTTAGGTCTCCTTTGTTTGGGAGACTGAGGATGAAAACTGCCCATTCCAAAGGGAAAATTTTAAGGAAAATGATTCTTATTGTCTCAGCAGATTTAGGTGCCTAAAACAGCATTAATCAGCCTTGGTCAATGAATGCAGGGATGTATTGTGGAAGAATAGATGCTCCTGTTGCAGACACATGGATTGATGGGGAAAGAAGGAGGGGGATGGCCAGGCAGCAGAGTATGTGTGGTATCAAAGTATTTTTGTATTTTATAAGATCATACATTTTTGAAGGCAGCAATTGGGAGACTGTTGTCTCAATCTGAAATAATGGGATTCAGAAACTATGACTAAGTATAGACTTTATTTGAGCACAAAGCTTGTGGGTAACCACTCAGGAAACATAGACACCTAATGATTGGGGTCAGCTTTCAAAGGGGGGAAGTTAAGGTTTCACTTATACAGGCAGGTAACAGGGAGGCACCATTTTCCATGTAAGGTCAGTACATACATTGTAGAAATTGGATTGGTTACTGCTTGTTACATTCCAGGAAAGATTGCTTTACCATTCCATCAGGAGGGATGATGCTTTCAGGGTGTCTTCTGTCTGGTGCCACAAGGCCTTTCCTGATCATTTATGGGAAAAAGCAGAAGTTGCAGTTGCATACTACGTAACTCAGGCCACACAGCTACATTGCTCTGAAGGCTCGAAATAATGTAAACAGCTTTAAGTTTGAGTTTGCGTTATTTAACTTCATAGTTATTCTATTTAGTTATAAGACCATTAAATGGGTAATGGTGACTTGTAGTTAAAACATAGGGTTCAGGTCAGCAGTCAGCCTCAGAGCCCTTTCATAGCACAACAAGGTGTCACTTATTTCTCCCTTCAATTTGTGGATGAGCCCAAGGAGGCTGAAACTTTCCACAACCCGTACATTTCGGTGAACACGTCTCTTAGCCAATTTCTCTAAAGCATTGAGAAGTTTTTCCCTGGAATAGGACATTTTTTCTATTTTCAAACCTTTTAAATAATGGGTGATTGCGTTATTTTCAGATTTCCTGTGATGTTCTTGGAAAGAGCCGTAGCGGTAATGAATCTCTTGCTTTTTGTGATCGTCAGTGATCTTCATGCATAACACTTTTTGAAAATTGTCCTCAGCCTTTCTGTGGTCGCCCATTTCTGCATACATTTCAGCCAGGTCAACATAGGCCAACTGAAATGTGGGCTTTAACATTATAGTCTTTTCAAATTTGCATATAGCCAGTTGAACCAATCTGTCCACATTTTCCCTATCTTGCCCTCTAGGCTGCCTGTTTGTAGCCTCCTTGATTTGGATCATTTGTGCCTTGTAGCAAAGCCCCATTTGGTGATGCAGCAAGGCATAAGTGGGTGTCTAGTGCAAGGCCCTTTTTAAGAGCTGAAGAGCTTTATCCACAGAGCCTTTTTTTCCGTAAAACTTGGCTGCATATCGAAGGACATAGGTCTCTGAAGACATACTGGTCAGAGCTTCTTCAATGTACTTTTCTCCTTCAGCTTCCTGTCCTTTATCCTGAAGCCTCAGGGCAAGGAGAACCTTAATATATACATCACCTGGATTTAGCCTGACAGCTCGTTTTAGGGTGTGCAGAGAAAATGTCTCATTCCTCTCTGTTGCTGTGTTAAAGCCATCCAGGTGATGGACAGTGATTGCATACCCAGTATAGAATTCAGGGTTTTCAGGGTCCACTTCAAGAGCCTTTTTAAAGCAGGCTTTGGCCCGTTCATAATTCTTTCGTCCACACTTGAGCAAGGCCCATTCTTCCTCACAGTCCATCTCTGGACACTCCATTCTATAGCGGGAAGTATTTGCAGACTTCTTGCAAATATTTTCCACCTTGTCCAGGTAAGTCTGGGCTTCTGCCAGTCTGCCCATGTGGTAATACACCCAGGCAAAGTTGCCCCAGGTCACCAGACTTCTCACATCTGCTTGGTTGGCATGTTCTTTCTGCATTAAGTCTTCAGCTTCTTTTAAGCTCTCCAGGGATTCCTCATTCTGGCCTTTCAAGTGTTTCACATAGGCTAATAAGTTGTGTATTCCCACATTGTGTGTGGTGTCCAGGAACTGAATCTCTTCCAAGATCTTGTTTTCTAAATTAGGAATTTCAGGGGCTTCAATTAACATCTTCCACTTAAAGTGACATCTCATTTGAGTCAGGCTGTCTTCAATGAGCTTTCCATCAGATTCTTCACTGTAAAAATAGGCAGCAATTAATTATATTTTGGCAAATATTCAGTCTACTGAAAATGAAGCCAGCACTTCAAATCGTCAAATATCCTCTGTCCCAGTATCCCTGCCTCTTTTATCTGTTGCCTCCCTGGGTTCTATGGTCATGTCATTAGGAAAGAGAACAGGTTGATATAAAAACCCTGGGGACATGCTAATCATAGTGCCAACAGGTAGGTTACCTACAGTCTAAAAATCAACTCAAAAGAGATTAATTCTGCTCACATCAAAATAATCTCAGCACCACCCTCAGCACTGTCCAACCCATCTTGTTTCCACTTCCTCCTGACTTTGCAGTGCATGACTAATCTGACAGAAGAAATGTAGAGACAAGGTTCACAGAAAGGTGGATTCCTTGCTCATCTTTTTCATGTTCTCAATACATAAACACATTTTGGGTTTCTATCCTTCCATGAAGGGTTCTGAGTAAAATATGAGAGCCAAATATGGCTTCAAATGCTGAGCTTCATGAATGCTCAAGCCAGGTCAGAGAATGTGATAGGGTATCCTATCTCCTTTGTCTGTGTGAACTTACTCAACCAATCCTAAATAGAGGGGTTGAAAATGGGTGGAATCGCCTCACAATGGCAGCCTTACTGCATGGGAACAGAAAGAGAGGGATGAATGAACATTACATAAGGTAAGATGTGTCTGTTCGAAGAAATGGCAAGTTCCACTTTTATAAATCTGTTCTGATATCAGGTAACCCTGAAGCCTAGTGGAGTACAGGCTGTCAAAATCTCAGAGGACAGGCTATCAAAATCTCAACGATTATAGAAATCTCTCAACTCCCCATGAGGAAGAGAGAATAATAGGAAGTCAGTGGGACCAGAAGGCTTTTTTCCCCAATATTTCACACTCCTCTGAAGTGGAGCTGAAGTCCTAGTCTTCCTGTAAGAACATGAAGGAAGAAAAATAAATTTGTCCTTAGGAGTTGAAAAAGTGGTTCTCACATCGTATTTAAGTATATTTGCCTCTGTGTTCTCAACTAATTACCGTACATTTCTATACTTGACATGTGTTCTATCCATTAGGCCCAGGGAATGATCCCAGAGAGGACCCTTATGAAATTTTCTTTTACTCTGTATGTGGCAATGCATAGCAAAACAATTTTTATATAAATCTTAACTCAATATAACCATAGTATTATATAATTGTAATCTAATAACAAAAAAGACTATGAAACATTCTTTGTTGGAAAGGGAAATAAAAAGTTCATGGCCAGGCGCAATGGCTCACACCTGTAATCCTAGCCCTTTAGGAGGCCGAGGTAGGCGGATTGTCTGAGCTCAGGAGTTTTGAGTCTAGCTTGGGCAACAAGGTAAAACTCATCTGTACTAAAAACACAAAAAATTAGCCAATGTTGTGGTACATGCCTGTAGTCCTAGCTACTCTGAAGGCTGAGGCACAAGAATTATTTGAACCTGGGAGGTGGAGGTTGCAGTGAGCAGAGATCACACCACTACACTCCAGGCTGGGCAACAGAGCCAGACTGTCTCAGCAGCAGCAACAACAACAACAACAACAAAAAAAAAAAAAAAAAAAAAAAAAGAAGAAAAGAAAAGAAAAGGAAAGAAAGAAAAGAAAAAGGAAAATAAAAGGTTCACAATATGATGAATAACACCACAAAGTTGGGCAGAGGATACTGAGGCTTATGATTGCCTCTTCGAGCACAGCTGGCAGCTTGATACAGCCCTTGCTTTTCCCTCAGAGTCTCTACCTCAAAAATTCCTAGTCTTAGACCTTCCTTGACTATATTCCTGCCCACAATCCCAGGCCACCTTCTCCAGCCTTGAGTCTATGGAATGTGATAGTTCTGGCGCTGACTGTTCTTGCTTTGGAGCAGGACTGTGTAGTTGACTGCTGAGGTGAGGAGTTCTAGAAATCTTTCTTCCAGCTGTGGCCCAGGAAGGTTACCCAATGAAACTTGTGTGTGTGGGTGTGTGTGGGTGTGTGTGCGGGAGGTATGCTGGGTGAGGTGGGGTCAGGAGTAAGCAAAATCAATATTGTGCCTAAGAATGCTCACTGAAAATAGTCACCACTTCTGAAGAAGATGGAATCAGGAAGAGTTTTTGACCCAAATCCTCCACTCGTGCCCACTCTAGCCTGTGGTATGATAACAGACACTACCCAGGGAAAATCATCCACACAGACTTCCATTACTGAATGCTGCTGGAATATTTGAAGATTAGCCATTCCAAACTTTCTAAATATGTACCCAATCTCAGCACTTCGGTGGCTGGCCCAGCCAGCGCATCTGTGAGCAGTAGAAAGAGATCCATCTTCCTCTGAGTAATCTAATCATGGCTAGGGTGCTATGCATTGATAGGTGGAAAAAAGTCTACTAGATTTTGGCTCTCACTGAGATTTTGGCTCTCACTTGTAGAATATCAAGTGCACAATGTGAACAACCTTACAAGGCTGCCCTGCCAAGTTCCAGAAGAGAATTATTGCTCTTTCTTATAGGTGGTTGTTCATCAACATGTATCTTCTAGGCTTGGGCCCTGGGAAGACTACAGAGTACAATATCATCCTAGAGGTGTCCTCACTCTCTAAAATAGAAATGCTGAGAGCCTAAAGTCCTTTTACCCACTGAGCATACAGAAAGTGCTGTTATTAGTAGTATACATATTATCATCAAATTAGGCCCCAGCATGACGCTAATGCCTGTAATCCCAACACTTTGAGAGTCCACGGTGGGTGAATTGTTTGAGCTCAGGAGTTCAAGACCAACATGAGTAACATAGCGAAACCCTATCTCTCAAAAAATACAAAAATTAGCTAGGCCTGGCGATGCACTCCTATAGCCCCGGCTACTTGGGCTGAGGTGGGAGGATCACCTTAGTCTGGGGCGGTGGCGGCTGCAGTGAGCTGTGATGGTGCCACTGCACTCCAGCCTGGACGACTGAGGGAGGCCATGTCTCAAAACAAAACAAAACAAAAGATGAGTTTGTGCATGTGTGTAGTGACCTAATCCCTGTGTGCATGTGGCAGTCAGGTACTTGTTGCCATAGGTTGTCAGGCATTTCCCTGGATCTTGTCCACTTAAGCTGTCTTCATCAATGATAATGAATGGAAGGAGAAGCTCAATCTGCTCCTGTGTTCCTGTACCAGTGGGATCAGGAGTATTTTGATGTGGGCATTATTCAGTCTGGGATAGTCCAGAGCCCCTTAGGCCACCTCAGGTCAGTGGCTTCTAGAAACATAGGCACAGGCCATTGCAAAACCTCTCGCATGGACTAGCTACCAAGGCAGGAGGGAATGAAAGGCTTGCTTTCCGTCAACTTCACAGATGTAGACACAACTAGCATCTTATGACCAGGAGCCCATTATATTAAAAAGAGAGACTTGGGTACTCTTGTGGTGAGATTTTTGGCAATCCTTCACTTGTAGTTTCTTCTCAAGACAGGTCTACATGTTTGCTGGACAGGGATCTCAGAAGAGGAGCCCCTTTCTCTGTAAGTTCTTCCTCTCCCATTGACACCAACATCAGATGGGAGAACTCTAGCAGGTCAGAATACTTTTAAGTGAAAACATTTTCTGCAGGTCACCAGTTCTAACTAAACCAGGAAAAAAGAAATATATGTATTTTGGAGCAAATATATCACAATGACTACAAAATTTCTTAATTTCTAACATCTAGTATAGTGTTTTTTCAAATTTTAGCAGGCATTATGATCACCTGGAAGACTTATAACACACAGATTGAGGGACCCCACCCTAGAGTTTTTGAGTCACCAGGTTTAGGATAGGGCCTGAGAATTTGCATTTCTAACACCTTCCCGGTGATGCTGGTGCTGCTGGTTAGGGGACCACATTTTGAGAATAGTTAATTCAGTGAAAAGCAAATTTTATAGCAATCACAATTTCATAGTTTCACAGTAATCATGAAATTTGACTTGCTATCAAAAACAAACAACAGAAAAATGGCCATCTCTGAAAGTACCTTCTTCTCCTTCCCACCTGAATTAACCACATTATCAAATAAAAAGAAAAATAGCTGCTGCTTCTCATCTGGATTCCTAAAAGGATCTCAGTGCTCTTGCCCTGACTGGTCCGCATGCCAGTCTCCTCTCTAGGCTCAGGCCTCTGTTTCCTGGTGAATAGTCTTTAAGTGTCGCCTGGGTAATCGTCCCTCCATTAGAAAGTGCTACACAAATGACATCTTTGGAAATAAGATCGCTTTCTTGTTTATTTCCTTAAGAGCATTGCTGCCCTTATTAAGCCAGCTGCCCTTACTAAGTGAGCTCTGTAACAGGACAGTTAGGAAACTTGCCTCTGTACATATATTCTCATCTTGCCCCTTTGGATCTACTTTCCTACATGCTTCACCATGCTCTGTGCTTGGGAAGCTGACCCTACAGACTTTATTAATTCCCAAACACTTCTGTTTTTTACTTTCTTCTGGGGTTGGCCCACTGGGGAGCACCAGCCAGATATTAGAGTCCAGGAGGAGGTGAAGGTTGTGGTATTAATTCCTAAACTCCCACTGTGCTCTGCTTGAGGTTGTCAGTGATTTTTTTTTTCACCAAAGGCCTCTTGAGAAGCCCCTCCGCTACAGCTATAGCTCAGAGTCTCCCTGGGCCTGGTTCTCGCCTCTTGCTCCTGTAGGCCTAAGGTTATCATGCTTTCACTGTTGTAAACCAAGACACCTCCTCTTACCACCTTGCAACCAACAGGCACCATCTCCTGTTGATTTCCCTAAACATTGCCCATATCATCTTAAATAGCCCCTTATTAAACTCTCCTCAGTTATCACATTGAGGGTGCCTGTCAGGGTCAGAACCAGCAGTGGGACAGCTCCCTTTGGAGAAGGCCTACCAAAGAACTGGCCCTTAAGGAAAGTTTTAGAATTTCAAAGTGTGCAGAAATAAGTTCAGTGAAGCAGAGAAAGCCTTTACCTCATGGTGCTGTGAAGATAGTAGGTGCTCTGTAGTGCTTTGGTTCAGAAGGCTCCTTCAAGATTTGTCCACAGAGTTCTAGGGCTTCTCAGATAAGCACGGTGCTTATATATGGGAGGTATATCCAGGCAGTTTTTTACACCTTTGACGCCCAATGAATTGGCAGGGTGAAGATGACACTTAGAAAGAGAGGGCTATCTCTGCTTTGATTACAGATATATGCTGTGTTTTGGCAGCTAAGTGGGTGTGTGTGAGAAACAGTTTTGATGTGCAAATTAACTTTCTTAGGTCAATGTAGTTTAGGTGATAGAGGATAACTGGACTTTATGATGACATTCAGTGTTGTGGAAAAACCAGTGGCAGACAGGAAGGCATATTTTTGTGAATCATGTCAGACTGTGTTGTCAAACTTGTCACTATTGCATGTTTCCAGCCAGGTGATTCTGGGGACGTCTGCAATGAAAGCTCCTTAGACCAGGGTTGGTGATTTGTGCCTAAAAGAATACTGTAGAAGGTCATTGTCAATTTGGGGAAGAATGAGGTTGCAGATGGTTAGGTCTTCTTCTGTGGGGCTGTGTTAGGCAAAACAGCCCTTCTCAATTTTGAGATATTGGTCTGTAAGAAAGGTCCCATGCTGGTTACATCCTCCAGCAGCATTTGTATTACTGGCAACCCTGACGATAGTGGAGCCTGCTCCAGCATATTGACTGTTTTGATGATCTTTACTGTTCACCATCAGTGGTTCAAACGACAATGTTTGAGCTGATCAGTAGAAAAACATATGCAGTGTAGTCAGAGAATGTGATGGGGTCAAGGGGGTTAAAATCTAAACCTAAATTCACGTAGTTCTTCTGAATTTATGTGAATTTATGTGAAATTCAAGAATTTACACCATAGTAGAGTCTTCTGTTTCTACTATTTTTAAGATTATCTGCTACAAAGCAACAACCATCAGAGAGTCAATCAAACAATATTCACGTTTAATGAAAAATCTGTATGATGCCAAGGCTGGTGTAATTGCCCACACAATTAGCAGGGAAAAAGGAAAATTTGGAAAGCTGCTATTCTGAATCCTCTTGTGAAGTGTTATACATCATCCTGTAAGTTTCTGGATCTTGGTTTTGTAGGGGGTAGTGCACCAAGATAAACAAAAGGGCGAAGACTGAGAGCGATTTCCCTTTGAGCGAGTATTTCAATGTAGGGTTATTAACTTCATTGCAGTTTTCTCATAATTGCCAAATGAAATTGTAGCCTGGCTGCGTGTTTCTTCTTTGTCCTGGGCCCGTAACTAGACTATATTTCCCAGGCTGCCATGTGATAAGATATGGTCATGAGCATGCGATTGGAGGCTGTCAGGAAGCAGAAATGATTCTATAATTGCGTATCTTAAATTGTATCTGGAAAAAGAGAAGACTAGACCAAGGCTACAGATATAATTTGAAAGGAAGCAGCAGTCACGCATATTAGCCAGGTTAGGGGGCTGCTTGATTATTTTTGAATCCAGTTGGACAATATTCATATTTTTTTCTGCATTCAGACATGATTACAGAGTGGCTTTGTATTTTGTCTTGACTCATCATGGTCACAGGGTGGCCTTGTTCGATGTTAATGTTCTGTGAAATTGTTTTCATGCTACAGAGCACCAGACCAGCTCCCAGATGTCTGGGGCAGCCCTTCTCTTTCTTGTCAGGGAACTTCTGAATTGTTGCTCCAGCAAACTGAGTTACTGCTCCAGTTACTGCTCCTGACCTTTCTAGAGTCAAAAATTATATTGACAAGAAAAATTGTATTGCTCCCAGAAAAGGAGCATCAGACAAAATTTTATGCATTCACAGTTCAAATGAGAGCAGATCTCTTGGGAAAAGAATATGCTTAAGAAGGAGTATAGTATATAATCTTTCCCTCTACGTGAATTAAAAGCCCCTCTCCATATGTCTATTCAAGGAATAATTTAGGTAACTTGAGGTAGGCTACATTAGCATGAGACAAGTTCCTAGAAGATTTGCTGGTCCTCTTGAAATTTTTTTTTTTTTTTAGATGGAGTCTCGCGGTATCACCCAGACTGGAGTACAGTGGAGTGATCTCTGCTCACTGAAACCTCCGCTTCCTGGGTTCAAGCAATTCTTGTGCCTCAGCCTCCAGAGTAGCTGGTGCTATAGGCATGCACCACCATGCCCAGCTAATTTTTTTGTATTTTTAATAGAGACAGTGTTTCACCATGTTGGCCACGCTGGTCTTGAACTCCTGACCTCAAGTGATGCTCCTGCATCGGCCTCCCAAAGTGCTGGGATTGCAGGTGTGAGCCACCGTGCCTGGCCCCTCTTGACATAAGCACAGGATATCATTTAGATCCATGTGTTCTTCCATAAACCCACCAAATCTCAACATTACTTAAGTAGTGAGAACGCCCGTTTTATTCCTTAAGTATACTCTAATAATAAAAGTAGATAGAAAAATTCTCTAAGCATAATGACAGCATGGAAATGGAGGTTAGAACCACCCAGGGAATGAGGGAAAGGAAACCAGGCCCACGTAGCCCTGCTGTGGAAGACTAAATTTGCTGAAAGGGAAGAGTGATTGTTAGTCAAACATTGTTTCATCTGGGGTTGAGCAAACCTGGGCCATTAGAAAAAACCTTCGAGAGATCCAAGATGGCCGATTAACAACAGCTCAGTATTGTAGCGACGCCGCAATTTCAGACGAATTTTTGTTGCCCACAGACTGGGAGATTCCCGGCGGAGGAGCCACATGGGTCGCCAGTGTGACTTTTTTGGCCGGCGCGGCTATTTTGCTGGCGCCCCAGCACGGCGCTTCTCAGCGCAGAGTATACGGGACGGGGTGCCCTTTGAGTCCGGCTCGGCTGGTCCCATCCTGACAAGGAGAACAGCAATTGGAAGTGCTAAGGACTGAGAGTTTCACAGTAAGCACAGCTGAACCGGGAAGGTCCAGCTGTGCAGGAAAGGGGCGTCCGCCAAAGGAAAACTAAGAAACAGAAAAAACTTCATCACCGGGCAGAGAGATCCAAGATGGTCGATTAACAACAGCTCAGGATTGTAGCTCCCAGTGAAAGCACAGAGAGTGAGTGGACGC
Organism: Cacajao melanocephalus; assembly: GCA_963573385.1. Classification (NCBI taxonomy): domain Eukaryota; kingdom Metazoa; phylum Chordata; class Mammalia; order Primates; family Pitheciidae; genus Cacajao; species Cacajao melanocephalus. The sequence goes on from CAUYLG010009159.1 coordinate 13,893, forward strand.
CGCAATTTCAGACAAATTTCTGTGGCCCACAAACTGGGAGATTCCTGGCAGAGGAGCCACATGTGTCGCCAGTGCAACTCTTTTGGCCGGTGCAGCTGTTTTGCCGGTGCCCCGGTGCGGCGCAGCGCTCCTCAGTGTGGAGTATACGCGACTGGGTGCTTTTTGAGTTGGCTCGGCTGGTCCCGTCCCCACAAGGAGAACAGCAATTGGAAGCGCTGAGGACTGAGAGTTTCACAGTAAGCACAGCTGAACCCGGGAAGGCCTAGCTCTGTGGGGAGGGGGCGTCTGCCAAAGGAAAACTAAGAAACAGAAAAAATTTCATCACCAACAAGCCGGACCTTCACTCAGACACAATCTGAAAGTCGGCAATTACAAAGACGACAGGTGGATAAATCCACAAAAATGGGAAGAAACCAGTGCAAAAAGGCTGAGAACACCCGAAATCAGAATGCCTCTCCTCCTACAGGGGATTGCAGCTCCTCATCAGCAAGAGA
>CAUYLG010009160.1:0-37270 GCA_963573385.1 Cacajao melanocephalus
CTAGGAATACAACTAACAAGGAATGTAAAGGACCTCTTCAAGGAGAACTACAAGCCACTGCTCAAGGAAATAAGAGAGGATACAAACAGATGGAGAAACATTCTACACTCATGGTTAGGAAGAATCAATATTGTGAAAATGGCCATACTGCCCAAAGTAATTTATAGATTCAATGCTATCCCTATCAAGCTACCAATGACCTTCTTCGCAGAACTGGAAGAATGGTTCATTAGCAAACACTTGCTTATAAATCCACTGGCAACTGGTGCTATATATTTTGTACTGGATAAGTAGAGTGGCCCCAAGATTCTTCATTCAAACTGAGATAATTTTAAAACTGAAAGGGAGTACTAGTAATAACTATGCCAGAACAACAGGTGTAAACTTTCGTTTATCTGGCAAAAAAGGACTTTCAGAAAACAGATTAACTTCATAAGAAAACCATACGGCTTTGCAGATAGCTTATTGTAAAGCTATCCCAATTCAAAATAGAGAGAAAAGCATCAGGTGATATTTGTTGAATCATTTCCAGAGGAGGAAAGATTGAAGCTGGACTTTGAAGAATGGGGAAGAGATAAAACAAGAAGAGTTTGAGTGATGGGATAGAGTCAGGAAAAAAGAAGTTATGCTTAGGTAGGACAAAAGGTTTGTGACTAAGGTTTTCTTTGGAAGAGACAGAAATGAGAGTTAAGGCAGAAAAAAAGAGAATGAGTGTAGATTTCATCGTATAGGCAGTGCAAAAACTTGAGGAGGAGGCTGACAAGAAACAAGCAACATTCAAGATTAACATAAGGACAGTACCGAATACATTAATTAAGTGGTGGGGCTGAGTACCTATGAATATTAAAAGATCTCTTATCTGGTAATGGTGAAGGTGTCTGGTGTACCCCAGCAGGAAAGAAAAGCTGAAAGATGTGGGTGTGAGAAGCACAGGAAAAAGTCAAAGATAAATGTAATACAAAAAAATAATACTAGGCCAGGTGCTGTGGCTTATGCCTGTTATCTCAGCATTTTGGGAGGCCAAGGCGGGTGGATCGCTTGAGGTCAGGAGTTCGAGACCAGCCTGGCCAACATAGTGAAACCCTGTCTCCACTAAAAATACAAAACTTAGCAGGGCATGGTGGTATACACCTGTATCCCAGCTACTCCGGAGGCTGAGGCACAAGAATCGCTTGAATCCAAGAGGTGGAGGTTGCAGTGAGCCAAGATCGTGCCTCTGCACTCCAGCCTGGGCAACAGAGTGTGACTCTGTCTCAAAAATAAATAAACTAATAACAACAATATCAGCAAATTAAGAAAATGAGAGGTAGGAGCAAATTTGGGAAAAGATGGTGATGTGCAAGATTTCACATTTCATTAGGAATTCGTCAGTCTAAAATCTTGGTAACCAGCCAGCAGACAGTGCAAAGACAGTCGGGCATGACAAAGTCATGCCTTGAGAGATGTTCATCCAGATGTCATAAACAATAGGAAACTAGAAGTTTCAGCGACAGAAATTGAAGGATAAGAATAGAGGTGTAACAACTATGCCTAAGGAGTTTGCTTTATTTAGCAGATGCCTCAAGAGGAACCTATCCAAAGAGTAGTTGGTGATAGGTGGAAAACCAAAATCTGGATTTCCAAAGGGAATTTATTTTCTTCTCTACTTTTTTCCTAATTATAAATGTAAAAATATTCATTATTGTAAATTCATTCATTATTTGTTATTATGGTAGAAAAATGTGAAAATAGTAAGAATTGCAAACTCACTGTTAATATTTTGATGTGAAACACACACACACACACACACACACACAAACTTACTTTAAAACAAACTTGGTGTAATACCGCATATTCTAGTTTACAATTTGCTTTTTTCTTGCTTATTTGTATGAATATTTATCAATGTCTTTAAATGATTCTCCAACTAGAACTTTTAAATATCACACTCCATTTATTTTTTGGTCAAACTACATTTGTATATTTACCTCAATCACTCTTTGTACCATTTCAGATGTTTCTAAATTTCTGCACTTATGAATAACTCCTGGATCGACATTCAAACAATATTCACACAATTTTTATGCTCACCTCTGATCATTTCTTTGGGATAAATTCTTATTAAGAGAAATCATCTCACCTACCATGTTTTAGGTTTGTTGAAATACAATGTCCAATTTACCATAAGAATGATTAAATCCTTTTATGCTCCCACCAGGAGAACAAAAGTGTGCCCAGTTTCCTCTGCCTTCACTAACAATAGACGTTATCTTTATCAAATTGAAAATGACACGTTGTTATTTGCATTTTTAAATACATGTGACACTAAAACTAACCATATTTATTATAGTTCATATTTCCTCCTTAGTCAATGACTGTTTGCATCCTTAGCCCATTTTTTACCTGAAGTGTTTACCTTTCTCACACTGATATGCAAATGCTTCTTGTATATAAGAGATAATAACCTCATGTCATATGCTGTTTAAATTCCCTAATGGTTTGACATTTAATTCGGTTTAATGCCTTTTGAAAGAGATCACTTATTTTTATGCATTCAGGTCTTTCTACATTTCCTTTATGATACCTTCCTTTTACTTATGCTTAGAAAAGAATTATTTATTCACATAACAAATATTACTTCTTTCCATCCACTATAAAGCCTATAATCTTGACAAGTTTGCTCTGATTGTCCAACTGTTTACTCCAATGGTCTAATTGACGGCCTTGAAATTTTATTAGTAGAAGATGACCCTTCCATTTAGTCCTGGAAATAAATGGGCAGCCACTTATTTTTCATGAACAAAATGAATAAGATGTCAGCTGTGCAGGTAGGAAGGCACAGAGGGGCCTTTTTGAGAACAAGTTAATAAGCTTGGTGCTGACAGAAGGACCAGAGCTGTTCTAGAAAGGAGCAGATGACTTGTAATGCCATGTCACAGAATTAAATATTTTTATTTTAATATTTAAATAATATTAAAATATTATTAAATAATAGCATCTCCCTACAACAGGTTTGATTCCTAGAGGGGAGAGGGTTAAAAATAACCCAAGCTACATTTTGCCTTGTCTACATTACATACCCCTGAGAAGCTACGCTAATACAATTTGTTAGTTGTGTTGTGTTGTGTTCGGGGATGTATCTCCTGGAAAAGAATAGTATGCGTACTTGTGGAGTGAGGTGGGGAGGAGAATGTTACTAGCCTATTATCTTTTCCAGCCTTCACTTAAATATGGAACCAGAATGAATATTCTATTATACCATAGCCCAAGATACTAGCAAGGCAGGTAATAAAGATTGAGCTAAGTTGTCAGGAAAAACTGAGATATATTCTCTGAACACTTTAAAATTAGGATAATGTTACCATTTCCTTAAGATGGTTAAAACAGTATCTTTTCAAAGGATGACCTCTCATATTCATCAGGATCCTAAAGTTCTTTAGGGCCTCTAATGACCCTTAATTTTCCAATAGTCAATTTGTAAAAAGGCAGCTGGCCATAGCCCCGGGCATGGTAGATGATGATGTATTGGTAATGAGATGAGTGTCACTCTACAGGACTATATCTGCATCCATACCATAACCCTATTCTCTCTTAGATTTATTTTAGTACAATGTATTAAGACATTTGGTCTTAATATGAGCATTTAAGACATTTGGTACATGTAAACATTGTATTAAATTACAACGAGCAGTACCAAATACAGTAAGGTTAAATATGTCCAAGAAATTTCAAATAGAAATCTAGTTTTTCTTAATGGCAGATTGTCTTCCATCAGTTTAGCATCAAAATCTTTCCATAAGTACACAGTTATATATTAAATTATACTATTTTTAAAGCATGTGTTAATAACAGAACGCATACTGATGAAGTCATATATAAATATCAAGCAAAACAAAACTTCCCAATGTTAAACATCTTTAAACAAAGAAATTTGATACTGTCGATGAGAACATAAGCCGGAAAGTGACACTCCTATTTCTTTTTGAGGCTGTAGGAACTTTCTAATACCCTGAGTTATTAAGCATGCCTTGAGGTTGAACTCAGAGGTAGGAGAAATAAGAAAAAGAGTAAAGACAGCTGAGGAGTAGGCTGAATTTGAAAAGCAGCGTAGGAAGGGAGGAGGCTTTCCTAGCAGAGGAATCAGGAAAGAGGTTCTTGACTGCAACACCTACAAATGAAAAGAGAGGAGGAAGAGACTAAATAGACTGTAGGTTCTCTGCTGCTTTCTAGACAGCAGTGGTGAGCTGCAGGTGAGCCACCCCCACAACTCCCTCCTCATGGTGTTCACATCAGTGTATACCAGGAGGCGGGAGAGTGATGAGGGTGCTGCTTTCATGGCTGTTTCGCTCTCAAGGTGACAATGGCAAGGGAGTCTGATTTTTTTTTTTTTTTTTTGGATATGCTGTGTCACTGTAACTGGAACTACATTATTCCTTAGTAAAATAACTAATATTGATTTTATTAATTATAGTTAAAACACTATCAATGGGAAGAATAAAATATATTTCGGACAGAGGGAAGAAATAAACCACTTAGATATGAGTAAAATATTTATTCATTTGCTCTTAAAGAAAACTGATGTATAATAATTGAGATTTTAAAATGTGTAGTGGCTGGGCATGGTGATTCATGCCTGTAATCCCAGCACTTTGGAAGGCGAAAGCAGGCAGATCACTCCCTTGAGGTCAGGAGTCCAAGACCAGTCTGACCAATGGTGAAACCCCATCTAGCTACTCAGGAGGCTGAGGCATGAGAATCGCTTGAACCCGGGAGGCAGAGGTTGCAGAGAGCCAAGAGCGCGCCACTGCACTCCAGCCTGGGCTATAAAGCCAAACTCCATTTCAAAAATAAAATAAAATAAAATAAAATAAAATAAAATAAAATGAAATAAAATATGTAGCTGTGTATCTTTCTCCCAATGCTGCAGCAAAGCTTTAAAATCAATGTTACAGATATTTTAATTTAATATGAAGGCCATAATATAACTTTAATAGGTTCTGCTCCTTAAAAATGCTCAAAAAGAAAAGGAAAAGATCTTGTTTCAACCTTTCTCATTGTTGAAAGAAATAGTAATCCTTCACTTGGAACAGCTATAATGTGTTTAAAGTACCGTCCATAGTAAGTGCTCAATTAAGTTAGCTATTGTTACCATAATTATTTTATTAAATAGTAGCAGATTTTGAGATACTTGTACCTTTGGAAATTTCAACTTTACATGACTTAATGCTTTTTCCATATCTCAACTGGAAAAGCTTACCTCTTGCAAATGAGACTCCTTTTTCTTTGCAGACAAATTTAAATGCTTTTCAAGGATAGAGTAATATTTTTCACTCTCTTTGTCAAACTTCTTCTTTCCATCCTAAAGGATAGCAATAACAACAAAAAATATTTCATTCAGAGCATCCAGAAAACCCTGATTTTCACCATCCCCATGAAAGTCCCACATAATTATTTAATAAAGATATAGTGAGTCTCAACTATGTGTAAAACCTTAATTTAGTAAAAATAGGAAGAAGGAAGCGAAACAAGCCATTTCAGTATGTACTCTGCTCTCAAAAAAGCTTTCCATCTTGCGGAGAGAAATACATGTCTAAACAAACAGGGCAAGTCACATTTCCTTTTCAGCAAACGGAACTGCGGTATGGGTAGGGGCCAGGCTGGCTACAGTAGAGTCCCACTAAGAGCTCTATAATTGACTCTCAACAACAGATTCTGATACAGTAGATCTGAGATGTGACCAAGAGAAAAATGTCTTTTTTAGGCTTTTTGTTGATTCAGATGAGTCAATATATAACGTCTGGAGAACCATTCACATAGACTCTTTTCACAGAATCACATTATTTCTCAGCCACAAAAGGCACCTGAAATATCAAACAACTCATTCTTGGCATGGAGGAAAAGATTTTTAAATGCTGGTAGTTTCAAATAATTAAATAAGAAAATTCAAAGTCAAATGAATCAAAAGGATTAATATAACCTCTGTATCATAAATTCTGAACATAACTCTAATAGCTGACCTTTGTTCCTGATGTGTTGGAGTTTTGGGGAGGATCTGAGTGGGGCAATAGCTGAGAAGGGAGTAACTTTACCTTTTATCCTATGGCATGCTTCCATACAAATGCAAATGGAATGAAATACTGAAGGGAAAAGGACATACTTGGGTATATAATCTCCTGCAACTATAAATATTGTATCCACCAGATTTGTCTTTTCCATTTATAAGTTCATATGAAATAAATACTAAGTAACTACAATCATAAATTTTATTGGCCAAAGAAGTACTGTTCTTTTTTTTTATTTCAGTGTCTCTGAAACTGAAACCTCTGGATCACCTGAATTCGTCAGGCGTTTATAAGCATATTCAAAATGCAGATTCCTATTTTTCTCTATCCAGAGATTCTGGAAATGACTTTTTTTTTAACAAGTTCATTGTGTGTTTCGAACACATAATGTTTTGCTTTATCGCTTGCATAAATACCTAGAAGAGGTTATTTAAAAATAATGAATAGATGCACAGATGGGTGGGTAGAGGACGGGAAAGAAGGAGAAGGGGAAGTATTAGATTGGTACAGGAGTCATTGCAATTTTTGCCAGGTGCAGAAGTAATGCAGTTTTTGAACCACACTGAAGAGAAGGGAAATCTTCTGGCTTAAGGGATTTTTCCTACTATTCTGAGGTTGTCAGATCCAGGTTAATCTATCTAGGAAATGCTATTTTGATCCATTGGCTCTCTTAACTTTCTTCTTGGTTATATTTCCAAGAACCTATTATAATCTTTTTCCATGTGTGAAATTTTAGAAAGTGAGCTGGTAAAATTGTGCTGAAAAAGAAGAGTAAGTAAGGTTCTGCTTTAAGAATTCATGCCATAAAAGTACTGAAATGTTTGTACATTCAAGTATTGGCATTTATAAACGGGGAGAAGGGAGAAATCAAACTATTCAAATAATTCTTATTACCTAAGGAGAAAATGTGGTCCTACTAAGAGAAATATAACTGGAAAATGAGTTGTACTGCACCACAAAAGGTGTGTTAAGGAACTCACATTACAAAACATGAAACAGCTGACCCAAAGGAAACAGAGAAGCCCACGGTTCAGGATAGAGAGGCTATTCCTCTCCACTCACTGTTGGAGTAGATACCCAGTGAATTTCTTATCTTTTGTTTGGTGGATGTTACTCTTTAATCGGGCGCTTCATGCCCACAACTAACCTGCAACATACTTTTCTAAAGGTCTCCCTCACTAGCTCTTTTTCAGCTCCTTATCTATGACCTTTTTTCTTTTCTCTATCTAGGTCATTCCATCTGACATAAATGCTCATTTCTTCCAATTTCCACACATTTAAATTATATCTACTTTTAGCATCCAACTCAAATAAATGCCATTCATAATTCTCTTTATTTACTCTCTCCCTTTGAATGCTCATAGTTGTATATATGGGTCTCTAATAGTGTTCATGTTCTACTTACAGCAGAGATTTTATGTATATACTCCCAACTACCTTAAAATGGAATACCTAATGAATACTCGATAAATATTTAATAAGTGAAATTCTTCCTCTTATAATAGTGGCCACCACAGACCCTCACAGACATGCTATTTGTTCAACAAAGTATTATTCATGGTACAAGAGACAAATCTGTACAAAAAGCCCTAACTCGACTCCACTAAGCGAGCAACCAGCTGGGTTACAGTATAGTATAGAAAATTACTCCCTTTCATCTAAAAACAGATGCTTAAAATTTCTCACTTTTCATAGAAGAGAAGAAACTGGTTTCAGGAGGAGAGTGCACAGCTGTGGTGACAACACTTGTATCTTTGTTTTCAGTTTGTGTTCGGTGACATTTTCGGAAATGTTAATTTGGTGCCAATATTTCAGCATTTCTGGCAATACAAAAATCATTCCAAGAACCACCTCCTGGACTCTTATTCAAACCCTGCCCTTTCACACCACCAGGCCAGAAAAAAAGATCTCAAAGATTCCAATTATGTAGATAACAAAAGTACATTCAGTTTAAGCATAAAATTAAAGAGCTGAGATAAAAGACAAGGCCACATGAGGGACAACTGTAATCTAGGGAAGCATGCTCTACAAAATGAAAAGCACATATCCTTGCAACTCACATCTCCTCCAAAAGCCATGATTTACTGCTCACGTAAGCCAAGTCTTATTTGGACTTAGTAATGTAACCCCATATAGCTACCTCTTGTTTCTGTGTTACTTGTTATGGACATCAGACTAAGAATTTTCTCTAAAATTAGTGCTGCTGAAGGAAGGAGAAAATAATCCATGAATTATTACTAAATGTTGTTCATGATCACTGTTTTCTTATTGATATGGCATTATTAAAAAAATAGAGACTTAATATTGTAATGGGATGTTTTCTGTCAATCCACAGTAAGTGTATTTAAATTAGGTAATTATTTAAAATAAAGTTACAGTAAAATAATAATCTTGATGGAAAAAAGATGAGGAATGAGGTGGAAGGGGATGTCGGAAGATAAATGAACATATATAAAGTATAGTACTGTTTTTAGTATCACAGTTGCTACCATTACTTATTACATGTCTATGCAGATAAAGATGGACAGACAGAGAGAGGACATACAGAGACAGAAGGCAACTACTGTCTAAATAAATAAAATACATCCTCAAAAATGGCAAATTAGCTCCCAGACCAAATTATAGCTCATGGAAAGAAAGCTACATTTGGGTCTGCAATCAGTTGGCTTTCTAATCTACACCGCATTTATTCTGGGCATAGTGCTCATATTATTACTTACTAACTGTGGTCTTGCCACATGATGATTTTATACTCTCAAACGAGAAATGGAAGGAAACCAGAGAAGCACAAACTCCAAGTGTCAACTTTACTCTTAAAATTGTGGTTTATATTCATTTTCAAAATGTCAAGTAAGATTTTAGGCATATCACAAAGATAAAAATGACAAAGCTGACAAAAATATATAATGGGGAAAGGACACCCCATTCAATAAATGATGCCGGAAAAATTGGATAGCCATATGCAGAAGTGTGAAACTGGACCCCAATCTCTTATCTCACCATGTACAAAAATTAACTCAAGATGTGTTAAAGACTTCCAGGTAAGATCTGAAACTATAAAAATCCTGGAAGGCCGAGCACGGTGACTCACACCTGTAATCTCAGTACTTTGGGAGGCTGAGGGAGGGGCAGATCACCCAAGGTCAGGAGTTCGAGACCAGCCTGGCCAACATGATAAAATCCTGTTTCTATTAAAAATACAAAAATTAGTTGGGCATGGTGATGGGTGCCTGTAATCCCAGCTATTCAGGAGACTGAGGCAGGAGAATCGCTTGAAACCAGGAGGCAGAGTTTGCAGCGAGCCAGGATTATGCCATTGCACTCCAGCATGGGCAACAAGAGCAAAACTCTATCAGAAAAAAAAAAAAAAATCCTAGGAAAAAAAACCTAAGAAAAACTCTTCTGGACTTTGGCTGATGGAAAGAATTTATGACTAAGACCTCAAAAGCAAATGCAACAAAAACAAAAAAAGACAAATAGAACTTAACTAAACTAAAAAGCTTCTGAAAAGGAAAAGAAATCAACAAGTAAAGAAACTACCTACAGAATGGGAGGAAGTATTTGCAAACAATTCATCCAACAAAGGGGTAACATCCATAACCTACATGGAATTCAATCAACTCCAGGAGAAAAAAAACAAATAACCCTATTAAAAAGTAGGCAAAGGACATGAATAGACATTTCTCAAAAGAAGACACACAAGCAGCTAACAAACATGAAAAATGCTCAATCTCACCAACCATCAGAGAAATGCAAATTAAAACCACAATTAGATACCATCTCACATTAGTCAGAATGGCTGGTCAGAAAATCACAGATGTTGGCGAGGCTGCAGAGAAAAGGGAATGATTATACACTGTTGGTGGAAATATAAATTATTTCTATGAAAAACAGTACGGAGATTTTGCAAAGAACTAAGAATAGAACTCCATTTTATCTAGCAACCACAGTACTGGCTGGGATTACCCAAAGGGAAAGAAATCATTAGATCAAAAAGTTACCTGTAATCATATATGTTTATCACAGCAGCATTCACGATAGCAAACTCATAGAATCAACCTAAGTGTCTATCAATGGATAATTGGATTTTAAAAATGTGATATACATACACCATGGAATACTTACTACTTAGCCATATAGAAGAATGAAATCGTGCCTCTTGCAGCAACTTGGATAGAACTGGGGGCCATTATCCTAAGAAAAATGATTCAGAAACAGCCAAAACTGTATTTCTGTATGTTGGAACTGATAAGTGGGAGCTAAAAAATGTGTACACATGAATATACAGAGTGGAATAAGAGACACTGGAGACTCCAAACAGTGGGAGGAAGGTCAGGGATGAAATAGTATCTGTTGGGTACATTGAACACTATTCAGGTGATGGGTACACTAAAAGCCCAGAATACACACTATTGTTTTAAAAGAGGCCAATCCAATGTCTTCCATATACCACCAGCAAGTACCAAAGATGAAGAACAGACTTTATCACACTTAATCACAAATAGAAATAAATTATAAACATGTTATCTAACCACATTTTCCTATAAAAGACTACTAGAAAGCTTTGCTTAAATACTTTAATTAGCACCCTTCATTTTAATGTTAATGTAAAAGAAGTGAATATTTCTACATTTCTTTGTGGTAAAGGAACACATCATTAATATTGATTCATGATATTTTCAAGACAGTCTAAATATTATTAATTGCCACAGAGGATATTGTGAAATTTCCCAAGCAACTATTTATGTTACCATGTTAGTATAGCCATTATCTAAATAAGCACTACTTTGAGAAATCCTTCAACTTAAGTAATAATAAAAATCAATAGCTAAGTTTCTGTTCTAAAAACCTGAGGAATTCTTATAAATTATCATGGTGCTAGGCTCTGAAAATACATAAGAGGATTCGAGGTAGCCCTAACTATCACCCCTAATTAGACTTCTTCTTCCTCTGATGGTGGGATGCTCTCCTTGCCCAGAAGGGGAGCCCGTGGCAGCATCACCACCTCTGATTCCCAGAAGGGCCAGCTGCTAGCATAGTCCACCCCATGTTGTTTAGGTGTTACCTGCGGTGCAAGGGATCTTGGCATCCGGAATCTCAGCTTGTTGAGAATATTGGTGTGGCTTGCACAGCAATGTCTCTCCTGTGGGTGATTCCACCCTGCAACCCTTTAATCTCCCCAACACATTCTCCATCAACACTCCCATCCACAATCTGCTGAAATCCAAACATCCCAAAAAGGCTTCTTCCTGGAGGGTTATACCATTATAATTCATTTTATCTCTTAGTTTCCCAATTACATCATCACCACCACCACCAGGTGATCAAACTCATAGGAACCAAAGGATTCACATTTGCATTTACAAGGAAATCCTACAAACTGGACAGAAAGAGAAGCAAACGGATAATGCATATCAAGGATATAAAGGAATAATACACTAAAGAGGAAACTTGAAGTGTAACACACATATGAAGAGTCGCTTAAAGCTCAAACACATTAGTTAATGGAGGAAAGCAAATTAAATACATGAGATATTACATTATATCATTGGATGCTATACAAGTTAGAAAGTTGAATGATGCCATGTGGTGACAGCATGTGGAGACACAGGAACCCTTATGCACTACTGATGGGATTGTAGAGGGGTGAAGTATTTTTAGAGGGAAATACTGCACTACTAAGGGACATATATGTGTGTCGTAAGAACCAATTTCTGGGTGTATTTCTCAATGAGATGCTAACAGAAACATCCACAGCAAACTTGAATGAGGATCTTCATTAAGGTGTTACCTGTGAGAACAGAAAAGGAACTGGGGTATTTGCTAGAGGGTACATAAAATGTAATAGATGTGTACCATAGAGTACTACACGGAAGTTAGAGAGAAATATTAAATGTTGATAGATCTCAAAACACAGTTCTGTGTAGAAAATTTTAAAACAAATAGATATATAAGACAACATAATTTATAGAAATTAAATGTAAATAAGGAAAAAGGCTATTAATTAAAAACAGAAAATAGTTTTAAAAGATAAAGAAAGACACAGGAAGCCCATCTGACTAATAGAACTGCTGAATGAGAGATAATACAATCAAAAGAACTGCCAAAAAAAGAATTCAGGAAAATTTCCAGAATGCACTGTTTTAAAGTTTGCATATTAAAATGGCCCCTATGTATACTGTGCAATGAATGAGAAAATAAACAAAAGGCATATCGTCATAAAATGTTTAAAAAACATGGATAAAAGTGAAAACCTAAAAGCAACCCATAAGAAAATGGAGCTTACATAAAAAACATCAGAAATCAGATCAATAATGGGTCTTCAACAACATAAAAGAAGCTATAAATCAAAATTCATAGCCTTCAAATTTCTGAGGACTAATTCATTCAAACCAAGTTTTCCATTTCTAGTAAAATTATCAATCCAGGTTGAGGGTAGAATAAAAACATTTACAAATGTGCAAGGCCTCAAAAATTCTACTGCTTCTGTACCATTTCTCAGGAAAATACTGAGGGGTGCGTTTTGCTTACATGAGGGAATAAATCAAGAAAGTAAGGCACAAGATCTGGAAACACAGGAACTTAGAGAGTAACAGAAACTCCCCAAATAATGTTAGTATGATCTTCCAAAAAATGAGATGGACAAGTAAGTCTTTGAACTTTAACGCAATTGGCTAACATGAGAGTTACAGGAGAAATGTCTCTAAAACAAGAGAATGGAAAAGATATTATCTGATATGTTTAAACCTATTAAGACCATCACCCAGATGGGAGTGCAATGGCAATATCTTGGCTCACTGCAGCCTCCACCTCCCAGGCCAAATGATTCCTACGCCTCAGCCTCCCAAGCAGCTGGGACCACAGGGACACACCATTATGCCCAGCTAATTTTGGTATCTTTAGTAGAGATGAGGTTTTGCTACATTGGCCAGGCTGGTCTCAAATTCCTGGCCTCAAGTGAACTACTCGCCTTGATCTCCCAAAGTGGTGGGATTACAGGTGTGAGCCACCACATCTCGCCCAAGATTTGTTTTGTAATTATATCCTTGTACTTGGAAACAGAAAATTAAGCAAAACTTGAAAGTAAGGCAATTACTGACTCCAAGAAAAAAAAAAACTTATGCAAAAATATATAATCATAGAATGTGATATGGTTTACCTATGAACCATAATTATAATGTAATACGAACAATGAGCATTGATCTTTTTAAAAACATAATCAAATCATATATATTTGGAAGGTAACGGGAAGGGAAATATGTTTGAAGTAGTAGGGGTTGTGGTACATAAGGATGCTAAATATTCATCTTCCATAAATGGAAGTTAACAATTAAAGACATACATAGTTTTCAATAATCTAATCATATGTGAAGGCATATAAAATTATAAATTAAGCCAGCTCCCTACTCCATCTCTATTCCAAAGTTCTGATCCCTGAAGGCAAATACTTGTAAATTTTTAAGCTATTGATTCACATTTATCTCCATTTTTCTAAATAATATATTTCCTTTCCTTTTTCTTCAGTTGTTGGCATTGTTAAATTCTTCAAAAATTGAATTCTGTTTAAAAATGAGAAGGAAAAATAGAGATAGGAGAGAGACAAGGAGAAACACAAAAGTTGAAAAAATGGTAAGAACTAACAAAAATTATAATGGAGAGAACAGAAAGTTTCCTAAGAGTATGCTGACACCTGGCTCACAAGTAGATTTTTATTAATTCATTCATTAACTTGAGCTTTTAGTAAATACCCATTATGTGACTGGTATTCATGCTCAGGGCTGACCAAGAACAACTGAAATGAACCTTTCTCAAGTGGTTGTAAAGTAGTTTGTATACCAGAACTTCACATATAAATTCTACCAGGTAAGAAAAATAAATCCTCATTTTATGAGAATGAACACATTATCAGAGAAGAAAGAAGTAATTTGACCAAGGTCATAGAGCTTATGACAGGCAGAGCAGATAATGAAAATTAAATCTGTCTAGTTCCCAGGTCCATGTTCCTTGCAAAGTAAAATGCAGCCTAAGGAAGCAACAGATTACAACTATAGCACTCCATTTCCTCCCCAAAAAAAGTGGAGAAGTGAGGTTGGAGTTGAAGGAGAAAAAGATATGAGGGACAAAAGGAAGAAGTGAGGGAAGAAAGAAAGAAAAGTGAACAAAGAAAGAGATTAAAGAAAGAGGGGATGAGAGACTGGGCATGGTGGCTCATGCCTATAATCCCAGAATTTTGGTAGGCCAAGGCAGGTGGATCACCTGAGGTCAGGAGTTCAAGATCAGCCTGGTCAACATGGTGAAACCCCATCTCTACTAAAAATACAAAAATTAGCCAGGTGTGGTGGCATTCGCCTGTAATTCCAGCTACTCGGGAGGCTGAGACAGGACAGTCACCTGAACCTGGAAGGCGGATGTTGCAGTGAGATGAGATCACACCACTGCACTCCAGCCTGGGTGACAGAGCAAGAATCCATTTCAAAAAAAAACAAAAAAAAAAAAACAAAAAAGGCGGGAGGGGGGATGAGAGAGGAAAAGTAGGAAGTAGAGGGGGTGCTGGGTATTTGTAATGCTACTTTAAACCTTTCAAGAGAAAGAGAATGATGTTGAAAGCATATGACAGCATCTGTGATAGTTAATGCTGGGTGTCAACTTGATTGAAGGATACAAAGTATTAATCCTGGGTGTGTCTGTGTGGGTGTTGCCAAAAGAGAGTAACATTTAGTCAGTGGGCTGGGGAAGGTAGATCCACCCTTAAAGTGGTGGGCACAGTCTAATCATCTTCCAGAGGATATAAAGCAGGCAGAAAAATGTGAAAAGGAGAGATGGGCCTAGCCTCCCAGCCTACATCTTTCTCCTGTGCTGGATGCTTCGTGCCCTTGAACATTGGACTCCGAGTTCTTCCGTTTTGGGTCTTGGACTAGCTATCCTTGCTCTTCAGCTTGCAGACTGCCAATTGTAGGACCTTGCTGTGTAAGTTAATACTTAATAACTCCCCTTTAAATATATGTTCTGTTCCTCTAAGAGAACCCTGACAAATACAGCATCCAATTGTCCATCTTCTCCTATAGCTGTAGGAAGACAAGGAAGACTGGAATTAGGAGACAGATGGTGTGTGGAGTGGCTGCAAGCTGATGGCTCTGACATCAAGTTGGGGATAAAACTAGGGTTACATAATTCTGCATACCAGACAGTATATTTGGAAAATCACCCTGGCTGAATTTGGAGATTTCCTAATTAAGCTATTGAAGCTTTGTTCCATGCCAAGAATTTGGATTTCTCTGCTCTTCTGGGATGACAAAGAACTTAGATGAACAAATATGAACTGATAAAATACTAGGCATGACAAAGACTGCTTAGACCATTTACAACAGGTACTGTATCTGACTAAAACTGACAGAGGCATTTTTTTTTTCTTATTCCTAAGGTAAAAGCAATAGCAGTAGAAATTAAATTTCTATATTATATTACACATAATACTGCTTTAGTTCAAATTTCCTAGAAAACATTGCCTGAGGCAAAGCTTTCCTGCTAAAGCTCAGGGGGGTTTGTGTGTGTCTGTGTGTGTCTGTGTGTGTGTGTGTGTGTGTGTCCTACATGCGCGCGCATCTTGGACAGCAGGATTGAGGAATAAAGAGATGTGAGACAAGGAAGGACAAGTGGTCCCGACTGAGCTGGCCACAGCAGCATGAGGAGCCAGCCAGCCAGCTACTCTGGCTCCAGGGCACATCTCCATTCATGCTGCCCAAAATCAACACACCTCAGGGCTGTTCACTGGGTAAGCAAGCAAGAAGCAAGATTTATCTGCCAGTTCCTTCCCATAATTTATCAAAATTCATCCCATGGAACAAGAACTCTTCTGCCTTTCAGAGTGTCACCTGGCCCCTCTAGCAGTCATGGGAGAGACCAAAGCCCAGAGCTGACAGTGCGGTACTCCATCGTGGTCTAGATATGATGGGAGGAGCCAGTGTGCCCTGAAGCCTCTGCACCAAGATACTGTGGTTCTCACTGCAGCAGGAATCTGCACTGGAGCCAGGCCTTGAGCAGGTGAAAGAGACAAGAGGTGATACTCCTTGTTCAGAGTTTTTAACTGAGCAAGGCCAAAGGGCTCTGAAGGGCATAAACTGGGCTCCATACCAATACACATAGTCCTAAGATGTATATAAAAGTTAACATCTTTATTGACTGTGTTATCTCTATGATTTTATGATAAGAAAAACAAAACATTTTCAAGAGCTTTGCACGTTCATTCACAATCTTATTCTCTTGAGCCAATTTTGTATATTTTCCTATCAATAAGGATTTCTGGAAGATTATGCTTATAGATAGAAGGGGGAAAAAAACCTAACATATTACTGTAACTCCCAACTTAAAGAGTAGAAAACTGAGGTTCATGGAAATTAATTATAGGCCACTCAGTCAGCAAGAGGATGGAGCCCAGACTAAAACACAAGACCTTTCTCAAAATCAGCATTAAACAGCACAACTGCTTAGTTTTAACATTTAAAGGAAAATGACTCCCCCATTCTTCAAAGGGTAAAAGCGTTTTGGTTATTGTTACAGAATTAGTCACATGAGCCAATTCTAGGAGCTGCCTTCGACTGAATATCTGCTTATGGAATCCCCTTTGCTACTAGTTTTATTAAAAAAGAAAAAAGAACACCCATCTGACAGAGCTCCATCCTTTTCCACTATAATAGAACCCCTTTAGTGTAGGAAGGCACACAGCTGCTAAGAATAGAGAGTACAATTCCCTGTCTCCTAGCAATGAGATGTGTGCATGTGACTAAGTTTTCATCAGAAAATCTGAGCAGAAACATTGGGGGAAGCTTCCAGAAGCCTTCCTAAAATACACCTGGTGCACCTCTTTCAATGTTTCCTCCCTCCCACTGGGAGAACATGGTCTGAACTTGTATTGCAGAATGTCCTCAGCTGGCTTCCTCTGACCCTCCTTTCTTGACCTTTGATTTTAGGATTAAAAACTTAAAAAAAAAGAATTGTTATTTTATAAGAATAGTTCTGGAAAAAAAATTATTATTGCTGTCTAAGGCTCAATTTCCATGAGCCGGTTGTAGGACTCCCAGGGAGAAAGACATGGGAGAGACAGAAATACAGACAGAGACAATGATTTTGACTGATTTACCAGCCAAAATGTTAATAGTGCCGAGGTTGGGAAATCCTAGGCTAAGCTGTGAGCTAACAAGTTATTTTTCACATAAAAAGGACTGCTGAAT
This sequence comes from Cacajao melanocephalus, assembly GCA_963573385.1. Classification (NCBI taxonomy): domain Eukaryota; kingdom Metazoa; phylum Chordata; class Mammalia; order Primates; family Pitheciidae; genus Cacajao; species Cacajao melanocephalus. The sequence goes on from CAUYLG010009160.1 coordinate 17,270, forward strand.
GAAAGAATGCTGTTTAGCCAATGCTGTAAACACTGCCAACAGTCTTAAGTGTCCTCTCGGTTTTACCACTGGTTATATGACACTGCACACTTCACCACTCCAGGGCCTTGGCCTCCTTCTCCATCATGTAAGAAAGCGATATGAAATGATTGCAGCTTAAACATTCTGGAATCAAGTAGAGCACAGGTAAGAATTTGATTATTTAGGGCCGGGCGCAGTGGCTCGCGCCTGTAATCCCAGCACTTTGGGAGGCCGAGACGGGTGGTTCACGAGGTCAAGAGATCGAGACCATCCTGGCCAACATAGTGAAACCCTGTCTCTAATAAAAATACAAAAAAAATTAGCTGGGCATGGTGGCACACGCCTGTGGTCCCAGCTACTTGGGAGGCTGAGGCAGGAGAATTGCTTGAACACGGGAGGCGGAGGTTGCAGTGAGCCGAGACTGCTCCACTGCACTCCAGCCTGGCATCTGGCAACAGAGCGAGACTCTGCCTCAAAAAAAAAAAAAAAGAATTTGATTATTTAAAGCACAAACAGTTATTTTTCTGGTGGTCCTGTATATAAACTGTTCCTAGGCACATCTCCCATGAGGAACACTTCAGAGGGATGGCCACTGGTGTTGCAGCCCTGTGTGCTGGCAAATGACCCCAGACAGAATAAGGTAATCGATTAGTAGCAGTATCAACAGTCAGAAAGGTGGGAATTAGAGAAAACATCTACTACTGCACTTTCAATTGTTATCTTAGCACTCCTTTGTCCTTTTTAGTTTGGGGTTGTAGATTGCAACGAGAAAATTCCATTATCAAAATTTCATATTAAGTGATGAGGGCAATGAAAGGCTTAAAGGAAGGAAAGAAGAAGCAAAATGTGCTGGCATTGAATATTGTCAGCTTGTGAGGCCCACATGATAACCACTGCATGATGGAAATCATCATAAAAACTGTCAGCTTGGTAGTTAAAAGAGAAGACTGGTCGGTAGTGCTACCACTTAGCTACTTTCTAGTCATACGACTTAGACCACAAACTTAAGAACGAATCTCAATTTTCAGTCACAGAAATATACCTTCTCTTTTCATTTTACTTTACTGTGTAGTTTCAGCACTCAGTGAATGCTGATGTTTTGTTATCCTTCACTATTGCTTTATCATCAAGAAGTCCCTCTGTCACATCACATAAACATGACCAGAACACTTGCAAAATGCAGTCTGTAAGTCAAGTCACTATCTTGTCTCTTGTGAAATTATCCATGTCACCACTCCTACAGCTCACAAAAGTCTAGACTATGTTTACAACTATGCCAAGTCCAGGAGGGCTGGTCATACCTTACACCATTAAACTCAAATATCCTGAAGAACTATTTGGCAGAATACATTCTAATATTCCTTTAAAATGTAGAAGTGTAGCTGACCGAAAATTTTCCACTACTTTATTTTCACTGGAACACAACCTGCCTAAAATTCAAAATCCTCTCTCTTAAACAATGCTTAATCCCTTCTTACATTTGCAAAGGATTGCAAAGAAAAAATAAAATAGCCATTGGTTAGTAAAATGTGAGATTAATTCTCAGGTATGGGGTGATTCATTATTTCCCAAGAATTACTTAACTAATGTTTTTAATAATGAACTTATTCCAGTTGTGAGACTTAAAAACTACAACTTAAACAACTTTGAAACTAGAGAAAAGCTAAAATAAATGTTTATATCAATTCTGTATACCACTTGATTTGAGAAATAGGGTTCTTCTTCATGAAGGAATTTATCAATTAGAATTAGAAAAATTCCTAAAAGCTTAGTTCTATGGTCACCAAAAATTCAAAATTAATGATTACTAATAACCTATTGTTCTTTCTTCCAACTCTTAATACACCAATTGATACAAATTAAGTTTTAGGTATGATAATTTCTACAGATTTAAATAAATCTTCAAATGCAATGTTTTTCCAAAGGAAATTCAGTTTTATGTGAAAAAAATTGAACTTGAAATTTTCCTGTCAGTTAATTAAATTGCATAAGGTGAAAATCTGTCCTGTTTGTCAATTATTTGTGATTCTAAGTTTCTCCTCCCTTCAGTCTTAATTATGGCTTTTCAGCCATTCATTGTTGCCAAAAAAAGAAAAAAGAAACATTTTACTCTAACTTAATCAATTTTATTACTAACAATGCTTTAAAAAAATTAGCAAGTTCATCTTAATGCAAAGGCTAAGAAGAAGCATTATCTATTTGTTCTTTCCTACACTTCAAATATTTTCTCTCCATATCATGAGGTCCAACATCAACCTACGACAGACTGGAAACGTTTAATGAAATTAACTTAAAATAACATAAAGCTGAAATTTAAGACACTGAGACTCAAAAGTCTTAATTCAATTTCAAAAAGAAACACAGACACACACACACCCCTAAATGTTTCTCTGTGTAAGGATGCTGTCATTTCTCATAAAATGATCCCTCAACATTCCACAGAAACGACAGTATTCAAATACTTCTGGCATGCTGATGAATATATGATGAGAATCGAAAGGAAAATCCAAGGTGAAGGAAATAACTTACAAGTTCTTTTAGTTTCTTGTAAAATCTAAGTGTGTCACATGGTGACCACCTGTTCTCCATCTCCAGTGAGGAAGCAACAGAAGGAAATGGACTGAATCTGAGATATTTAGGTTAGTCAGAGAGAAGAATTTTTCAGCTATTAGGTATATTGGATTATATTTGTAGACATGAGGTAGTAACAATTAATGAATGTGACCAAGTGAGCCAGAGGTCTTCTTCCTTAGAGCTCAGTCATGCTATACATGGAAAACCAGAAAGAAAATGTGCTTTAATTTTAAGGGCAGGCAGCATTCAATAGCTAATATATTTGGAAATCATGGTACCAGACTAGAAACCTGATATTTTTTTTAAGACTTTTCTAGAAGCATCTATAATGTCATCTTCATGAATGCCACTATCTTCTTTATTTGGTTCTAGACATCATATATAATCAGTTTCACTTGTATTTATAAGACTGGTTTCTTTTGATCAAACTCTCTAAATACAGGCCTAACCCACCAGATTTTACAGTGTAAATTAAAGACCAGACCAGTGTTATCACTTTTTAAAACTTGACTTAGTATAACACGATGCATTATTTAGTAAATACAATATTCAAGAAGCAGGCTGCTATTGAGTATAATTTGATCCCATCAAGAGCTACCAAAGCATCTGGTCTTCAGAACAACAGACTTCACTATATTTCAAAATGACTGCAATAATTTAGGGCTTTAAAATAGCTGAATGATTTTAATTAACACCCACCTGATCTTCTTCAAGGCCTTGCTCCTTCTCTCTCTTCATTATCCATATTTTAGTTAGAATAATTAATTTAAAACACATTTTTTACTATTACATTTCTTTGTATACACAGTTTCCAAAGCTACAGAATGAAATCCAAACCTCTCAGCAAAGCAAGCAAGGCTTTCCATAATTGTAGCACTTTCATGTCTTTTTGGTCTCATCTCCAGCACTTGCAACTTCATATTTTATGCTCTACTAATACCAGTGTGCTTAAAGTTCTTCTCACATACCATCACAATCTTTTGCCTACTATGCCTACGCTTTTTGCTTAAACAGCTCTTCTTTCCCCTGCTAGTGTTCACTCATCCAGCAAGACTTGCCTCAAGTATCATCCTTCCAGAGGCTAGACTTCTACATTGGATCAAGTGCCCTTTATGTCCACAAAGCACTTCGTATCTACGTGTACCTCTAACTCAGCATTTACTTTGGTATAGACATAAACTATCTGTCTCTATTGCACCCTTCAGTAGTTGATGCTTTTGGCTAGGCATGATGGCCCACACCTGTAATCCCAGCACTTTGGGAGGCCGAGGTGGGTGGACTACCTGAGGTCAGGAGTTTGAGACCAGCTTGGCTAACATGATGAAACCCCATCTGTACTAAGAATACAAGAATTAGCTGAGCGTGGTGGTGCACACCTATAATCCCAGCTACTCGGGAGGCCGAGGCAGGAGAATTGCTTGAACCTGGGAGGCAGAGGTTGCAGTGAGCCAAGATCATGCCATTGTACTCTAGCTTGGGTAACAAGAGCAAGACTTCATCTCAAAAAAAAAAAAAAAAAAAAAAAGAAAAGAAAAAAAATGATGCTTTAAGTTATTTCCTATGATTTACTCATCTCTGAACGTGTAAGGATACTAAAAAAAAAAATGTCTACCTGGAATGTAGAGGGTTAATAAATGTTTTCAGACTGAACATTCTGAAGACTATATAAAAACAGGAGCAACTGACGGGGGAGGAGGGACAAGGACAGAAATATATAAGGAGCTTGCTATGGGCCACACAAACTTTTGTTCCTGTGAACAAAACAAGAGTCTTCTGACTCTCTATGAATAAAAACCCTATGAAACATTTGCTTGAAACCCAGACAAGCCATGTTTTTGGCAATGCTTTTCTTTTTCGAGGTTGCATCTATCTCACATGCCTCAGAAAAAAAACAGCTACTCGGTTGTCCAGAAAATAATCAAAAAAGGAATTACATGTGGATAAGGAAAGGCATCCGCAACTCATCTGCCTCAAGATGCTGAGTGCAACTCAACATCAAAAACAACAGCACCCTTGAAGAGAACCTCAGTAATGGCGTGAAACACCTGTGCAACAGGCGCAGCTCCCCAAGACTTGGGAGTTCTCTCTCAAAACACACAGAATCCTCCCCCAGGGCACTTCTAAACACTACATTATTTTAGCTAGTATACTTGATAATAACAGAATAGCACATTCTTCAGCCATAAGGACTATGTGAGAATAAAACCTACCTAAAAGTAATTATTAGTCCCTGCCACAGGCACAGACTACAGGTTACTTCAAGCAGCATTTTAAGCCAATGTTTACTTTAAAGACATTAATCTGCCTTATAATTTAAAAAAATAAATATTGTTGGGAATGGTAAATTATATCTGTTCGATATAATGTTAACAGATTATGGGTACAGCCTGTAATGACAGTCAAGCAGTCTGATTCCAAATCCTGACTTCACCATTTCATATCTATGGGGTCCTTAAGAGGTTGTTTCTCAGTTTTCCTCCTCTGTACAATACGAATATCAATAGTACTTAACGAAGCCCTTAAAAGGATGGAACGAGATAATTGCTTGTAAATTACTTGGTACATTTATTAGCGCATAATAAATACTCAATCCTCATGGAACTTGTAGGATAATACAGGAAGCCATCAGAAAACAAGTAAACCATGAAAGGAAACAAATGCAACAGAACTTCTGAAAGATCACCACAGCCTGGAAGAGTTTGAAGAAGTCAAACTTCAAGCGTCAGGAGCTGGCTGAGAGAGATGAATACGTTTTAGACCATGAAGGGACGCTTTGGGTGGCAGAAATGTGGACCTTCAAAAGATGTGGCTGCCTAAGGAAAACCTGCCTGCAGACTCCCCGAAATGGTTCTCATGCAGATACCTGCTCTGTTCTTTAGTTCCTCTAAGCTTGGGCTAGTGACCTTCCCTTAGATTTTGCATCTTATTTTTTGTGTACTTGTTTTTAACACTCCATTCCTTTCCTGACTTTACTTCTGACAGAGAACACCAACCCTGCCTATTGCTTACCGTGGCAAAGTCCAAAAGACTGGCCTTGGCTACCCAACACTGTGACCCAGATCCAAGAAGCTGGACTCTAAAGAATGGTTAGGACTTCGAAAGGTGAACAAGGTGGGTCAAGAGTTAAGGAAATAAGAAAACCAGCACGAGCCCATGATCGAACAAGTACTGCTGAAAGTAGAAAGAGATTGAAGAGAACAGAGAAACTCTGTCAGTTACTAGTCTGCCTCTCATCTTCCAGGGAAAAAATAGTTTCCCATCTTTAAATACCTATGGGTTAATAAAAGAATGAACTAGGTTAAATCAGAAAACCAAGGTGTCAAACAGATCACTTATTAAATGGGCTAAGATGGGAAAAGTCTTTAACCTCTTTGTTTTAGTCTGTGTGGCTATAATAGAATAACACAGACTAGATAATTTAGAAAGAACAGAAGTTTATTTATTATAGTTCTAGAAGGTGGGAAGTCCAAGATGAAGGCAGTAGGAAGTTTGGTATCCTGGAAGGACTGCTTCAAGATGGCACCTTGATGCTACATCCTCCACCGGGAGAAACTCTGTGTCCTCATATGACAGAAGGTACAAAAGGGCAAAAAGAAAGGAACTCCCTCAATCAAGCCCTTTTATTATGGCATTAATCCATTCATGAGGGTGGAGCCCTCATGACCCAAACACCTCAAAAAGCCCCACCTGTCAACATTATTGCACTGGAGATTGAGAATTTGGGGAGACACGTTCAGACCATAGCACTCTTTAATCTTCATTTCTTTCTATTGTAAGAAGGAGAGTATAATCATCCCGTGCAGCACAATCACTTCAGTGATACACTAAATATTTACTGAACCCTTATTTTGTCCTCTTATTGCACTATTTAAAACATGACTTCTGTTCCAAAGATGCTAAGCTTAAGTAGAGGAGAGAATATAACACATAAATATCTACAATGTGAATTATAGAGTATACTAATTAATGCCAGAAGAATTTCAACAAGATGCTCTGGAACTCAGAAAAGAGATTAGCTTCTGCTGTAGTGATACTGAAACCACACTAGGAAACAAATGAGAAAATACACACAAAGAAGCACTCCACCCAGCAGACTCTAACACACTACGACAACAAGGTGACGATGGATCCACAGCAGTTTCACTGTGACCATCACCACCATTACATTATCAGTGCCCTTCCAACTATCCAGGAGAAGGTGCTTTTGTTCCTTCTACAGCATTACATGCTCTTCAAAAACCATATTAAATCCCTCTTCCTCTAAAGAGTATTAGAATCAATTATTTTACGATCTTAAAAGGTAAATTATCTGGAACAAGTTATTATTTTAAGCCTTTTTTAATGATAAAAATGGGAAATTGGTTTCCTTTGAACAACATAATTTTACATGTCACAAAATGAATGGCAATTTACTTTTTTCCATATGCACTTAAAAAATCTTAGTAACTGGCTAAAGAATTTTAGGAATATACACATAAATACATATAACCCCCTGCCCACATACCCATTCTCATATCCCCCACTTTGTTTTAGGTCAACTAGTCCATTCTTTCCCAGGCAACGCTTTACAAATCCCACTTTTCTCTAAAATGAAAGACTGCATTCTCATTTTGGCACTTTACAGGAAACAAAACTATCACTTATTGACAAGTAGAGGAAGTTTTTTCAAAGCCAGGGATACATGTCAAGCTAAATTATGGAAAAGCATATTTTTAAAAAAAAAGGGAAAGCTGTTTTTCACGACAATCAAAGACATTAAGCTGTAATTGATGTCTGGGACATACCCATTATCAACTGTACCTGCTTATGTGAAATGCTTACATGTCTGTCAGTATTTAGCCTTTCACTGTGAAGAAGGTTCTACTACTTTGAAAACAGCCAATAAATGAAACAATTTTTAAATAAAATAGAGGGCTTGAGAAGGTAACAAAGAGCATTCTTAAAAACCTCCTTGTTGCGGATCAGTTCTCCAGAAGCGGGATTGGATAGAGGCAGAGACGGAACACTGATGCAGGGAGGACAAGCCTAGACTCACTCCATGGGGAGCTCTGGAGCTGCAACTGCCTGTGAGAGTTGCCTCCTAGTGAGCTTAAACGGCTGGGCCTTTCTGCTCCTGCCCCTATCAACCACTAGATCTGGGCTGCCTGAATGATGGCGTGCAGGAGAGATGCGCCCTTGGGGAGGCAGCTTTCTGTAGTCCTTGTGAGTAGCAGGAGTTAAAAGGCCATCCTGAAGGGAAACTTGGGTCAGACATCTCTGTCTCCATCATTTAACATCACACAATTATATTGCATGATAGCCCACATCTTGGGCAGATGAATGCTTCAAATGAAATAATTACGATTACCATGTAAGTACCTCAAGGATTTTTAAGCTAGGAAGACCCAGAGAAATTACTTAACTTCACTTCAAAAAGTAGAAAGTAAAGATGAAAGCGTTTGATTACAGTAGTTTAGACAAAGGTTATGAGAGGGATCTGCAAATCTCTGAGTAGATAGATATCATGGGGAATAGCATTAGACATCATTGGCTAGTTATACATGAACCAGCCACAGGAGGGCACGCTACAGAGAACCAGGACTGAACTTCAACTGAGCCTGGACTGAACAGTTTAACAGCAACGATGATCTCACTCATCAATGCATCTCCAGTACTCAGCACAGTACTGGGTCCATAGTAGAGATGACAGAACGCTCCGTAAAGAACTTAATGCATAGTATTTGCTGAGTACTGGAAATGCACCGAACACAAAGTCTAAACCTAATTCAATGTTCCTCCTACTATATTTGATTTCTTCTCAAAGAAGTTAAAGGACTATTGGAATATTACCAATATTTACAGTGGCATCCTGGGTACTGACATGCATTGATCTCACTTATCAATGACATGCATAAGTGAGATCAAAGCATTTCAGTACTCAGCACAGTATCAGGTTCATGGTAGGGATGACAAAATGCTTGCAAGCATAGCTTTGTGTTAGTTCTTCAAAATTTCTAGTGTTTCTCTTTTAAACTATATAATTCAGCAAAGCACAGAAAGAGACCACTTTCATTTTAAATCACGGAGGGTCAACATAAAGTCTAAACCTAATTCAGTGTTCCACCCACTGTATCTGATTTCTTCTCAAAGAAGTTAAATGACTATTGGAATCTTGCAAACATTTACAGTCTTATTGTAATTTGATCTTCATTGGGTCAGCTAGTAAAGAGACGTACTGACGAACAGTCATTTCTTAAGATTAACTTGCACATGTAATACATCAATTATTGCAATAATATGTGACCCCCAAACAGGAACAGGAGCATCAGTGGGCTAAGTAAAATTAGTCCAGATACAAAAGCTAGTTCTTTGTGATGATTTTAAAAATTAGAAGGAATAAAGAGCTATTTCTAAGTCTTGTGATAATTTCTAAACAAAGAGATAGCAAAAGGGAGGATCTTTCTAAAAAACTAATAATTTAGAAAATTAAGCAACCCAAGAACCCTAGAGTTTGAAGAAAACTAAGAGGATGTCATTTAGCTCAACTCTATAAAGAAATGTATTGTTTCTCACAGACGGTTAGTCAGCCCCTTCAGGAACTTTTACTCATACACTTATTCAGGAAGTTTGTTCCCTGTATGATAGCTACACTGTTAGATTCAAACAAATCAATGAAATGCTTGCTTTTAAAAAGGCAAGCTGGGAGATAATAACTAACAACTGGATAATACTTCAGATGTCACAAAATATTTTACATTAGAAATTTCATTTGAATCCTTCAAAATCTAAAGAGACAGCTATGAACTATATCCTCTGATGTTGACTTGCCCAAGGTTATCTAATCATAAAGTCATAAAGACTTAAAATAAAAAATGTAGACCTTAGGCTTCTAAGAGTCTGAGCACATCCAAGAGATGGCAACCACTGAAAGAGTTCAATAAAGCTCAACTTGTCCACTTGGCTGCAAAGTTACATCATCAAGAATTGCTTAGGATACAATGCAATTACAGGAAACAGTATACCTCTTTTCCCACAGCACTTGGTTCTTTTTGTGAAAATTTGAAGAGGATTTACATTACGTAATTCAATCTCTGTCTACATACACTTATAATTTCATTTTGGTTCCAGTCATCTTATTTTGAAATATTTTATTATTAATTCTTACAATTGCATTCATACATGTGCAATAAATTTATAAAAATTTGATCTGAAGTTAAATTGGCAATTATAGCTTCCAGACAATGATCTATGCCTTTTGTTTCTTAAAATTAGGCAACATATATATAGTATTTAATAAATCAATGACAAAACATGTTAAAGAAATTTTCAAAAATATAATTTTGCAAGATCTCCTTATGAATTAACTTTAGAACCCATTTCAAATTTATACAGACACATGGTCAAAAGCAAATAATTGGTTTTTAAAGTGAAGGAAATTATAAAAAGCATCTGATACCCCAGTGGAAAAAAAAAAAGGATTTAAACTGATTCCTTGATAAATGGAATTTGACTCTTTGCACAATTTTTAAGGCAGCAAGGCAAGTGTTATATAAATAACCTAAAGAAACTGTTGACAAGGAAGATTCTTTAAAATTCCACAGAAAATCAACTCAGTATAACATAACCAATGGATTTAGTTTCCTAAACTTTCTGGCTCTAATTGAGATATCCAATTGATATTTTGACTGTTTAACTTGATTTGTTCCATGCCCTGTCAGGCATAAAAAATAAAGTGGCTGCTAAACTGTTTACTTCCTTCAAACTAGTTCCACAGGGAACAGCAGAGGAGTAAGGTCTATGGGTTCATACCAGAATATGCATGCCAACTCCACTAAATCTTATCTCCCCAACCTGTGACCAAACCAGGACAATTATGAATGTTGCCGGTTCTAATCTGGCAACTGGGTATGTGCCACATGCTCAGTGGGGAAGGAAAGGTGCTCTGAGGTTAGTCTCTCCCTGCAGCCACATCTCAGGCAAATGGCCAGGAAGGAGCAGGCAAGGAGAACAGGCTGGATTTAAATCTGCAAGGACACTCATCCAAATGATACTGAATTCAAATGGTTCCTATTATCACTGCCATGTGACCACCCAGGCTCTCCATATACTTTTGCAGATACTATGGAGGACAGCAACCAAGAAGAATTTGAAAATATACTGAAATATGAATGATAAATTTCATTATAGTAAAGTCATAGAGGAATAAAAGATTTGACAAGGGAGTAGACGGTGTGTTGTGGGGGGAAGTGGGGGAGTTGGGGGCTGGCAAGGACAGAGGCAAGAGACAGTACCTGAACTAAATATCAGGAAATGTGCTACAGAGCTCTGCTTTTTTTCACCGATAATATTTTCATGTTTGTGACTTTATTATTACGTGATTCGCTTTTGACTTTTATTTATCATTTTGTACCAATTTGCTAGCTAGTAGTCAATGATTCCTATGGTCTTTTAAGTTTATTACATTTACAGTATTGTTTATAAAAATAAATTCCTAGCTACTAAATGTTCACCCCCAGATCGTAAATACAACAGAGTAAGAGAAAGAATGCTACACCAAGACCTCAGATTAAATTTTGGAACAGTTAAGAATTGAAGGACTCACGTGGCTTATTCTAAACCAACAACAAGAAGAACAACAACAAAAAAACACCTTATTGCTTTTAAAATAGTTTTATTTTGAAACTGCTGTAGTTGCTACAGATTTTGGTGAAATAATAACTTGAGCAACTCAGTGACTAGAAAAAAAAAAAAAAAACAGCTGAGAGCAATCCCAGACTGACAGCTTTTATGTTAAGAAACATAAGAGAAACAATATCATAATAAGTACACAGAGAAATAATGAGGATCAGTGGCAAGACCACATATACTGCCACAATCACATAGTACAAATGAAAAGAATGAGTGGGGGGAAATCCACTATGTGAGGTCTAATTTTAATTATGCCTAAGGCAGCATGATTCATAAAATGAATTTTAAGGATGAACACCAAGCACAAGCTGTTGTCCTAATTGTTAAATTCTACCATCAAATTGTTCAGTGTTGTTCAGACATGACAAAGTATCCTGGATATCATCTTCTAAAAATACACTGCAGTCTGAGAACCACATTCACCTCTGGGGTTATTCTAGCACCCAACAAAGACCCATAGGGAACCTCCCTACTTTCCTTCTTGTAGACCCAAAAGCAGTAAATCTGTCCCTATTTCTAGTGTAAGTATATTTCATTTGCAATCTTCTCTGTAAAGTTCTCTGAAAAACGCTTCTAAGGCCTTTAGTTTTCAGAATTTTACAATTAATAAAACAACAGATATGATATATAACAATATTAACATTTATACTGTGTTAAGGTCGGGGATAGGGCTCACACCTGTAATCCCAGCATTTTGGGAGGCCAAGGCAGGTGGATCACCTGAGGTCAAAAGTTCATGATCAGCCTGGCCAACATAACGAAATCCCATCTCTGCTAAAAATACAAAATTAGCCGGGAATGGTGGTGGGCACCTGTAATCCCAGCTACTTGGAAGTCTAAGGAAGGAGAATTGCTTGAACCCAGGAGGCAGAGAAAGCAGTGAGCCAAGATCACACCACTGCACTCCAGCCTGGGCAACAAGACTAAGACTCTGTCTCAAAAAATAAAAATAAAAAACAAAAACAAAAAAAATTAAAAAAAAAAACCCCAAAACCACATTTATGCTATGTTGCTCTGTGCCAGGCACTAGGAAGACCAAAATCAAACAAATAAATAGTCTGTCCTTCAGTAGCTCAGTTGAAAGATGAACACTGGCAGGTAAAAAGACAAATTACAGTCCAGCTTGAGGCTGTATGTTGAAAGGGATGAGAGTTCAATGACTGTCAAAGCCCACAGAGAATCCAGGATAAGCAGCAGTCTGGTGATTCGAACCCAAAAGATTATTTTGAAATTGAAACAAACAAACAAATAAAATACAAAAGATAAATGAAACAAAAAGCTGGTTCTTTGAAAAGATAAATAAAATTGATAGAACATAAGCAAGATTAAGCAAGAAAAGAAGTGAGAAAATCCAAATAAGGTCAATTAGAAATGGGAGATATTACAACTGACACCACAGAAATACAAAAGATCATTCAAGGCTACTATGAACACCTTTACATATATAAACTAGAAAATTCAGAGGAGATGGATAAATACTTGGAAAGATAGAGCCCTCCTAGCTTAAATCAGGTAATCCCAGCACTTTGGGAGACTGAGGTGGGTGGATCACAAGGTCAGGAGATCGAGACAACCTGGCTAACATGGTGAAACCCCATCTCTACTAAAAATACAAAAAATTAGCTGGGCATAGTAGCATGTGCCTGTAGTCCCAGATACTCAGGAGGCTGAGGTAGGAGAATCACTTGAACCTGGGAGGCGGAGATCACACCACTGCACTCCAGCCTGGGCAACAGAGCAAGACCCCGTCTTAAAAAAAAGAAACTAGAAACCCTGAACAGAACAAGCAGCAAGACTGTAAGACTCAAATGGTAATTGAAAAATTACCAACAACAACAAAAAAGTCTAGGACCAGACTGATTCACAGCTGAATTCAAACAGATATCCAAAGAAGGGCTAGTACCAATCCTATTGACACTATTCCACCAGATAGAGAAAGAGGGAACACTTCTTGAATCATTCTACGAAGCCAGTACCACCCTAATACCAAAACCAGGAAAGGATATAACCAAAAAAGAAAACTACAACCAGTATCCCTGATGAACATAGATACAAAAATTGTTAACAAAATACTGGCTAACCAAATTCAACAACATATAAAAAAGATAATCCATCATAATTAAGTGGGTTTCATACCAAGGATACAAGGATGGTTTAACATTCACAAGTCAATTAATGTGATATACCACATAAACATAATTAAAAACAAAAATTACATGATTATCTAAATAGACACAGAAAAAGCATTCAACAAAATCCAGCACCCCTTTATGATTAAAACTCTCAGCAAAATCGGCATACAAGGGACATACCTCAATGTGATAAAAGCCATCTACAACAAACCTACAGCTACCATAATACTGAATGGGGAAAAGCTGAAAGCATTCCCTCTGAGAACTGGAACAAGACGTGGATGCCCACTCTCATCACTCCTCTTCAACATAGTACTGGAAGTCCTAGCCAGAGCAGTCAGACGAGAGAAAGAAGTAAAGGGTATCCTAATCAGTAAAGAGGAGGTCAAACAGTCACTGCTTGCTGATGACATGACTGTATACCTAGAAAATCATAAAGGCTCCTCCAAAAAGCTCCTAGAGCTGATGAAGGAATTCAGCAAAGTTTCTGGATACAAAATTAATGTACACAAATCAGTAGCTCTCCTACACAACAACAGCAATCAAATTGAGACTCAAATCAAGAACACAACTCCTTTTACAATAGCTGGGCGGGCGGGGGGGGGGGGGGGACTTAGGAATACACTTAACCAAGAAGGTAAAACACCTTTACAAGGAAAACTACAAAACACTGATGAAAAAAATCACAGATAACACAAACTAATGGAAACACATCCCATGCTCACAGATGGGTAGAATCAATATTGTGAAAGTGATCATACTGCCAAAAGCGATCTACAAATTCAATGCAATTCTTATCAAAATACCACCATCATTCTTCACAGAACTAGAAAATACAATCCTAAAATTCCTATGGAACCAAAAAAGGTCTCTCACAGCCAATGCAAGACTAAGCAAAAAGAACGAATCTGGAGGCATCACATTATCTGACTTCAAACTATACAGTAAAGCCATAGTCACCAAAATAGCATGGTACTGGCATAAAAACAGGCACATAGACCAATGGAACAGAATAAAGAACCCAGAAATAAACCCAAATACTTGCAGCCAACTCATCTTTGACAAAGCAAACAGAAACATAAAGTGCGGAAAGGACACCCTATTTAACAAACGGTGCTGGGATAATTGGTTAGCTCCATGTAGGAGAAGAAAACTGGATCCTCATCATTCACCTTATGCAAAATTCAACTCAGGATGGATCAAGGACTTAAATCTAAGACCTGAAACTATAAAAATTCTAGAAGATAACATCAAAAAAAACCCTTCCAGAAATCAGCTTAGGTAAAGATTTCATTACCAAGAACCCAAAAGCAAATGCAATGAAAACAAAGATAAATAGCTGGGAGTTAATTAAACTAAAGAGCTTTTGCATGGCAAAAGGAACAGTCAGCAGAGTAAATAGACAATCCACAGAGTGGAAGAAAATCTTCCCAATCTATACACCTGACAAAGGACTAATATCCAGAATCTACAATGAACTCAAATAAATTAGCAAGAAAAAAACAATCCCATCAAAAAGTAGGCTAAGGACATGCATAAAAAATTCTCAAAAGAAGGTATATGAATGGCCAACAAATATATGAAAAAATGTTCAACATCACTAATGATTAGGAAAATTCAAATCAAAACCACAATGTGATACCACTTTGCTCCTGCAGGAATGGCCATGATCAAAAAAACAAAAAAATAATAGATGTTGGCATGGATGCAGTGAAAAGGGAACACTTCTACACTGCTGATGGGAATATAAACTAGTACAACCACTATGGAAAAGTGTAGAGACTCCTTAAACAACTAAAAGTAGAACTACCATTTGATCCAGTGATCCCACTACTGGGTATCTAGCCAGAGGAAAAGAAGTCAGTATATATAAGAAAGGTACTTACACACACGTTTGTAGCAGCACAAATTGCAATTGCAAAAAGGTGGAACCAACCTAAATGCCCATCAATCAGCAAGTAGATAAAGAAACTGTGAGACCGATATATATATATAGCTGTATAGCAGACTACTACTCAGCCATAAAAAGGAATGAATTAATGGCATTCACTGCAACCTGAATGATATTGGAGACTATTATTCTAAGTGAAGTAACTCAAAAGTGGAAAGCCAAACATCGTATGTTCTCATAAGTGGGAGTTAAGCTATGAGGATGCAAAGGCATAAGAATGACACACTTTGGGGCCTCAAGGGAAAGGGTGGGAAGGGGGTGAGGGATGAAAGACTACAAAATGAGTGCAAATACAAATACTGCGTGGGTGATGGGTGCACTAAAATCTCACAATCACCGCTAAAGAATTCATGTAACCAAACACTATCTGTTCTCCAATAACCTATGGAAATAAAAAAATTTAAAGAAAAACATTTATACTGTGTTGCTCTGTGCCACTCACTAGGTATATCAAAAATGAATAAAGAATCTGTCCTTCAATATCTCAGTTGAAAGATAAACACTGGCATATGAAAAGATAAATTACAACCCAGCTTGAGGCAGTGTTTTGAAAAGTATGAGGTTTCAATGACTGTAAAAGCTCACAAAGAATCCAGGATAAGCAGCAGTCTGATGATTTGAACTCAAAAGATTTTTGTTTTTAACTTTGTTCCTTTTGTCAAATGACACTCTGACTTGAAAACCATAATGAGGACAGAAAAGAAATGATAAAAGAGGAATAATACAAGAGACCCAAGTGAAATATACAGTGGGGAAGCTGGAAGACAGGAGGAAGTGGTGATTATGGAAATTGAAGAAAGGTAAGAACAGATAGAGTAGATAAGGCAGGGAGGTGGCAGCTCACAGGGTATAGGCATAGCAGGCAAAGTAGATGTTGTGAATAATGGACATGCGTGTGGGAAGTGGAACCAGACAAAAAGAAATGACAACATTCAATTCTGCCACCTTCTGTCGCAAGAGAAACCCACAGCAACACAACAACACTGGTGAGTACTATCTTTAGCCAACAGACAACAAACAAAATCCACCAAATAAAGAAGGAATGTCGTTTCCTGAAGGGTTTTACAATTTGAATCTAGACAGAGAAGATGGGTGGTACAGGCAGAGAAGTTCACATGTTCAGGGAATTGACTGACAGTTAAGCACAGACAGGGTGACAGATTATTTAACAATTCTGTTACCTCTCTAGTCACTTGGTACTTCAAAACCCTGGGATAACCCCCAAATAGAGAGGACCACATTACTCTCATCAGAGCTGTGGATACCAAAAAAGTGACACAGAGCAGTGTTTCTAAAACTTGTACTATGCATTTGAATCAACTAGCAATCTTGTTAAAATGCAGATACTGATTTGACAAGCTTGGAGTCGGACCAAAGATTCTGCATTTCTAATAAGATCCTAGGTGATGCTGCTGGCCCCAGACCATATTTTTTTTTGAGGATTATCAATTTTTTATTAAAATATTATCAACTTCAAACTAAACCACACTAAATATTTGTTCATGTCGTCTTTCCTTGCCTAAGTCAATCCTAGAAGGCTTTTTCTGATGTTATCTTCTAGAATTTTTACATACTTTATATATATGTAAATAAAGTATGTGTGTATACATACATACATACTTTATATATATGTATATTTTGAATATACATATATATACGTATACATACATATATACATATACATACTTTATATACGTATATGTACTTTATGTATGTATATGTATATATGTATGTATATGTACATATACGTATATAAAGTATGTATATGTATATTCAAAATATACATAAAGTATGTATATATACATATATACATATATAAATGCATATATAATGTATAATGTATATATATGTATAAAGTAGTATATGTATTATATGTATATTTTGAATATAATACATATACTACTTTATATACATGTATATATACATACTTTATATACATGTATATAATGTATGTACATATACACACATATATATAAAGTATGTTTATGTATATTTTGAATATACATATACATACTTTATATATATGTGTGTATTTATATATGTATATATACATATATAAAGTCATATGTAAATACTTTATGTACCTATACATACTTTATATATATATACATATTTTATAGAAGAATTCTGTACATACATATATATACATATATATACACATATATATGTGTGTATATATATACACACACACACATGTAACTACGCAAAGAATAAGCTTGTTTCCTTGTGTGTTAAGCAAGTCCATGGAGGCATCTTTCATTAGATGTCAGGGAGTAGTGTTATAATGGGTACAGATAGGATTTTAAGTAGAACATGTACAAGATAAAATGAAAACATAATATTAATTTGGAGAGAAGGATGCTCTTGCCACTAACTTACTCATTTCTCCTCCTCTTCTCTTTACTCATTTTCTAATATCCGCATGTCCCCTGGGTTCAGAGCTACTTTTATGACCACAAATGAGAGAATGGTGGTATTTAAGTCAGAGAGAAAGCACTTTCTTTATGAAACCACTTTCCTTTCCTTTGCCCACAAACCAATGAAATTCTATTTTTAAAGCAGGTCCCTGGGAGAAAAAAATTGCTGGGAAATCTTACTAAGCATTAGTATTTGGACCACATTTTGAATGGTAAGGGTATAGAGGACCAATACCCTCCTACTACCACATGGAGAATGGGTGACAGGGCAGAGAGGACAAGTCAAATCATATCACTGTATATAACCCAAAAGGAAACAGTTTAAAGTGAGGCCAAGGAAAACCTGGAAATAGAAAATAGAAGGAATAGGAAATTGGCATGTATTACCATTTTTTGCGTCAGGCATCCACATATTCATATGTTAAATCTCACAACACTTGAGAAGGATTGGTAACCCTTCTTAACTGTCACAACAGTTAAGGAAGCATCCTGAAGTCATCAAGTTCACACACAGCAGAGCCAGGATTCAAAACGAGGTCTCCTTGACTCAAAGCCTGTGTTTTCTACTCTAAAACAACTTAATCTCTGGGAAGCCAGATTCAAGATATAGCCAAACCTGAGGTAGGAATTTTACAGAAGACATGAGAAACTGTAGTCTTTCATTTACAAACATGAAATGCTATTGGTCATTAAAGAAAATGTAATTAACAGATTCTATCCTAGAAGTCAAATCTACAAAGTAAACTCACATCAGCAAAGAAATATAGTAAAGCACAAATGTCCACATAAATTTGCTTCCCGTAGGAGTCTTGTATTTCAAGGCATAAATTAAACCCCAAATTCCCCAGGGGCTAAGTAAGGTAAGCAACATAAGAGACAAGAAAAAATATACAGGGAATTGTTTAAGGGTCATTGCATCTGGGCTTTAGTTTTCAAAATGGAATCCTATTGTTTCTGAGTTGATTTATTTCTGAGAACATCAAGAAAAACTGAATACTATTTAGTACTCCAATCCTAACAGATTTTTTTAAAATACAGGAATTTGGCTTAAAGTGACAATACATCTGAAAATGAGCTCACCGGCATTACCAGCTGGGACCAGTTAACCACATTTACCAAATAAGGCAAGTTTTTTCAATGCCTGAAATCTTTCTACAGTGAGCTCACTTCACTTCTCACTGGGTTTCTACAGTAATTGTAGAGGTCATCTCTCCAACTCAGAGTCCGTAAATCACCAGGCTCTTGATGCAAACGTGGGTTGCCTGGTCTCTGGAGAGCATTAAATTTGGCTTCAGATTATTACTGACTGTATATAGAAGAGAAAGACGTAAAGTCAACTCTAAATACAGAACAGTCAGAAGCTGTATTGAGCAAAACCTGTTAATAAAGTCAGTGAGAGCTGTTTACTATGATGAATACAAATGGCAGAGCTTACCTTATTTCTCTCAATATATTTGTCCAGTTGCAAATATATTGCTTGCTCTAGGGCTAAGTCTACACAAACATGTCCACAAATTTCAATACTGTTGGCTAACAAATGAGTTCACTTATCTGCACAATCCCAAAGAAACAAAACAATTCTTCCCCTTTTTTAATTGGTTGATTTTCTATAGCGTAAAAACAATGCATACAGATAAATCTATGATGAGATTCGTTACACTCTTACTTAAAATAACAAACGCTGTTGGGAAGAGGTTTGTCCACCACATTTAGCAGTTCAGGAACCTAAATCAAAGTATGTGATCATAAAATGTTTTTACCTGACCTTCTCCTAAATATTTGGATACATTCTACTACAGAAGCAAAAAGGATTCTCTTTCTCTTCTATATTGCTTGCGTGCTAACCCACAGCCCTAAACTAAGAATGCATATATTTTCTTCAAAGGTAAAAGGTTTCCATGAAAATAAAAATACTTGAAATAAAAATTTGTAATGTCTGTGTTAAGAATATGATTTTTAGCCACGAATTTGTTCAAGGTCAAATTCAACTTCATCTTGCTATAAATTCTGTGGTTTTCCAACATAGGAAGCCAAATTATCAAACACATGTTATTAAGAATGTGCTATTAGAGAAGGTATTTTGCAAAGGTAAGGACTGAAATTTGTTTCAGGCCTTAGCACGGTGGTGAGCAAATTTTTTCTATAAGGAATCAAAGAGTAAGTATTTTATGTTTTGTAGGCCACATGCTTGCCTACACAACCCCCCAACTGTGCGCTTATAACAAGAAAACGACCACAG
>CAUYLG010009163.1:0-92483 GCA_963573385.1 Cacajao melanocephalus
TGCAGCTGTGCTCTTAGCAATATTCCACTTAAGTCAATTAGGGGACTTTAAATATTTGATCTAATTCAATACTAGCCCTCCTTGGTCTGCAGGTAGGTCTAAGATCATGGCTCACACATAGTAAGAGCGTAATAATAAATGCTTGATGAATTACTTAAGTAAAACAAGTCCACTTAAGCAAAACTTCTGTGTGTGTGTGTGTGTGTGTGTGTGTGTGTGTATGTGTGTGTGCCACTCTCAATAAGAAAAATAAAGGGCTACTGACTGTGAAGAGCGGCTATTGAGAAGACAGGAAAAATTTGGAGAACAGGAAGTTTGCTTTTGATATTCTCTAAGTATATCTTGTATTCTTTTATTCACTAATAGAAATCTATCTACCATTTATAGAGGATTTAACATGCCCTAAACACTTTGCTAATGCTTTACATCTGCTATCCTACAAGCATTCTGCTAAGAGATGTTATTATCCCGGTTTTACAGAGAGATCATTCTGAAATTATAAGCCAAGGCCTCCTGATCCTAAAATCTATGCTAAGCTCTCTAGGCCTCTGTATATCTGGGGAGGGGGACAACTTTCAGTATATTTCATGTTAGTAACTATGTCAAATTTGGGCACAGTAGTTGTGCCCAAAGATGTCTTATAAACCTACCGGCTATTTCAACTCCACTGTAAGAACCCTTTTGTTTCCTCTTGCTTCTGTCTTTTGTATAATGAAACAGATTCCTTTTACATTTCTTAACTTTGACCTCTGGCCTATTTGTCCTTCCTTTCAGGCCTGTCTTAAAAGATTTTTAACTGTACGCTTTCCTCATTTAGAAGCCTCTTTCAGTTCAGGTTTGTCAGTCTTAGGATAACCCTGCTTCAATCCCCTTCTATCTTGAAATGGGAATTTGTCATCTCCATATTCCTATATCCCTTGGAGATGAATGGTGGATGGATCTGAATCCCAAGTCCTGGGAACCATTAAGGAATTGTTTCCTGAGGAGATTTAGGGGCACAAGAACAGACCACATATGTTGAGAGCACTAAATAACCCAAAGGCAACAAAGGTCCCATTTTGAGCACTGCTTTTAGAAATAACAGAGTCTTGGTTACCCAAGAACTGCTTTTCAGTGAGCCAGACTGACCAATGTTTTGCCTGAATGTCCCTCAGTAAGTCTGCGTACGGAGAGTTTCTGCAGAGAAATCTGCCTCTGAAACTAAACTGACAATTTCTTTCCTGGGCAGTTTAATGCAGCCTGTTATTGCTATGCTAATGTAGCCTCTGTTACTACTGAGAGGACTTTATAGAATGCTAAGATGTGTGGGAGCTGCATTCTATAAACCAATTAATAATATTTGCTGGAGTGCAAAAGCTATCAATCTACTTGGCAACTAACCCAACCTTAAGCACACAGTGGACTAAGAAAAAATGAATAGTGTGGGAGGTAGACTTTGGGGAAAGGGGGATGGCAGCATTTGAGCATCAAGAGTTACCCACCAATCATGTAAGGAAATAAACTCTTCTTCAAAAGAATTATATAGTCAGCATGTCTCCTTAACTATCCGAAAAAGAGGGATTCTTCACCAGCTGATTCCAGAATTCTTTTTCACTCAGCAGTAGGAATATCCCAATATGGAGGATGAATGCAAGGGCATTTTTAGACTTCATAGATCCTGTACCTTCATCATTTCAAACATACCCACATCCTCATTAAATATATACTTTGAAGGTAAACATTTTTTAAAAGAAATTTACGTGTAATTTTGCTTTCAAAAATACATGCCTACGGGTCAGTCATTTAATTTATCATTGATTATAATGTCTCAGAAATCATCATACATTCTCTGGAAGACTTGAAAATTATTTTTAACCATAACAAAATATAATAATGAGGAAGGTTGTCAGAGTGTTTCATTTTGTAAACGTGTAAATCTACATCTAAGAGTTTTGATTTTGCAATTTTGTTTTTGTATTTGGAGACATTTTGTTTTTAGGATTTAATCGTCTTAGTAAGACCTTGAGAAGGTCCTAGCCCCAGGCATTGTATCTGCTAGATGCAATAGACGGAATAGCCCTGGATGGGTGCCCTGGTTTCTCTTCGCTTGATGACTATAGCCATTATGATTTTCTACTAAATGATCTTGCTCCTATTTAATGTTTTCCAAACAACCTCCTGGTTGTAACGTGGCCATTCAAAATCTTTCCTACACAAGGGACATGGGCTGAGCAATTAAATACGGTACTGTATATAATAAATATGTGTGCGTATAAGCATTACTATTTATAAAGTTTGTATCTATTTTACATATATGTAAAGTTGTGCCTGACACAGTTACCATGTCAGGCACAACTTTATTTCCTCCCTCTATATGTCTTTGTGGTTTATAAAAACAATTGATTAAAGGGAAAAGAAAAGAAATTAGAGAATGAGAAAAATAGAGATGGTAAAGTATAATGGCTTAGCTTTAGATTCTAGAGGAGATTCCAAGGTTCCTTCTCTACTAAATTGTAGTACAACCTTGGGCAACTTATTAAACACTACTGAACTTTGGTTTCATTATTTATAAAAATAGAACTAAACACAGAATCTATTCCAGACAATTTTTATGAAAATTAAAGGATCCAAAAAACAGGGGCTGACAAATAATGAATACTTAGTAAATATTAATCATTATTATGAAATCAGCTTGAAAAATGAACCTGAAATTGGATCTCCTGGAGCCTTAATACTAAGCAACATTTTGGGGGCCAGACCCAAATAAATCAAAAACTTTGTCTAGGATGGTATGCAGTGCACTCAATGAAGAGGAAAATGTTGACAAGTTTAGCATTTGGGCAAAGTCTTTGAATTTTCCATGACTCCAATACTTCATTTTGTTTCTGTTGCTTTGAAGTAAAAACATTTTAAGGCATTCTTCTTTCCTTACTCTTTTGAAAATGCAAAACATTAAATAAAGGAAGAAAAATGCCCTCCATGGCTTAGACATTCTAGAGGTCACAGAACCTTCAAAGTTTCTCAATTGTGGGCCAGCTGCTCTTCCATCTCCCGATACGGAACCGATTTTCAGCCCAGAATTCACAACGTTCCTTTCATGTCCTTCATTAAAGGATTTTTGCGTGATAGCAACTCTAGCTTCATTTCTCTTTTTTCTCTTTTGGCCAGTATCTTATCTGGCAGCTTTATCAGTTAAATATTCATTGGTCAAATTAGAATTCAGCCAAATGCCTTCCTATTTAAAATGGCTGGGTGAATATAGTGATCATTTGTCAATGTCCCCTTCTGAATTGTTAGTGAGATAGACCTGAACACATTATTTGAGACAGAAAATGAATAGTTTTCGCTGCTATGGTTACAGCTAGGGTAGGGGTAGTTGTTTACAAGTTATCTTTGTTTTCAGACCCTATGCATGCATATACATGCTTGTGTATTAAAGTTCTAGATATTCCAGTGAAGTGCTCATTTCAAAGATTCTATCCCAATGTCTCCATTAATCCCCTTATCATTGTTAGATTATTTATCATAATTTTCTTTTCAGCAGTTATAATTTCATATAGCTCACAAATGAGATATTATATGGCCACTATCCTCAAGTTGTCTGAGGATTAACAGATTTTTGCTTATGTTGAAAACTCATTTCTCAATATCATAGTTTATTTCCTTATTCTTAAATAGTATCTATTTAAACAAAAATAACCTAAGGAGAAAAGTTCAGTTTACCGGTTTGCTAGATAAGCCACTCGGTTTCAGTTTCTGTTACTTTCAAGTAAGAATCCAGAGCTACAGAAACCAAGTCTGGCAGATTAAGGAGGAAAAGCTCATATTAAAATATGTACAGCTCCTCCCGTCCACCGCTAGAGTCACTGGGAGGGCCAGAAAATTTGCCTTAGTCCTGTTTCCAGGAATAACCTTCTAAATCACTCTACAGAAGCAGTCTGATAAAAACAAAACAAAACAAACAATAAAAACCACCTCCATCAAGCTTTAGATGCTATAGTTTGTGTCTCTGCTTCTTAGGCACCAGGAATTCAACTTAATACTGCACCTACATTGTCTGCCACTGCAATGCCAAAGTTCTGTACAAGGCATCAGTTTTATAACCAAGAAGTCAAAGGTGATGCTATCTTGGCCAGGAAATGAGTTCTACCCAGCATGCTAGTCACTTCTAATTTTAAGTGTCATGGGTGTGTGTCTGATTGGAGGAGCCAAGGTACCTAACCACACCCCAGCTGGGAAAGGAGGCTGGGAAATGAGTTATCTCGCATTTATAAGGAGGTAACACTCAAAAAAAAAGAAAAAAAAAAGGCTTCCAGGAAAACAATAAATGACCATTATAAATGCAATCTGATGTGTATATAATGGTCTTTTAAAACAGTCTTTTAGTTCAAATAACTAGTTAAATCAACCAGTTAATCAATTCAAGCAAAGAATGTTTTCTTGTGTCTATCTAAGGCCAATACTTCTTGTATTCTACGATATCCAACTTCTCTCAATTTCTTAAGAGCTTTGCTCCAAGAGCACATCAGAAACCTTACTCATTTTGCCAGATTATTTTCAACAGCATAGAGACATGCTGCTATTTCTCTCATCTTAAAAATACACAAACACTTTCCCATCTTGCTGCCACTTCTCCCTCCAGGTACTGCCCTCTTGCTACTGCCCCACTCTGTTAGTCTTTGCAGCAAACTCCCAGATAGAAGTGTCCTCTTTTGCTGTTGTCCATTCGTTTCTTTCATTCTACCTGTAATACACTTTTACTGTGCTTTGGCCTCCACTACTCTACAGAAATTGCTCTTGTCAAGTTCATGACTGACTCTCCATTTGCTAACTCCAACGGATGGTCAACTCCTAATTTTTGTTATAGTTGGACTACCAGAAGCATTCACCTTCCTTGAACAACATGTTAATTTGGCTTTCATTTCATCATACTTTTCTGTTCTGTTTCGTTTTTTCTAACATATGGGCCACTTTTTCTCAGTTTCCTTTGCCTCTTCTTTTCAAACCCCTAATGTCTAGCCATTAGAGTTCAGAGGGTTTTTTCTCTTCTCCGTCTACACATTCTCTTATCCAGATCTGTAAGATGCATTTATGTAAATACCATCTACACATTGAAGACTCCAAACTTATAGCTCCAGAATTTTCCCCTCTGAAGCTAGACTTATATATATGGTTGCATTATATCTCTCTTGGAAGTATAATAGGCATTCAGATGTACATGACCAAAACAGAACTCTTGGTTACCTTCTATACTGTCTCTTTCTACTTCTTAAAAAATGTAACAACTGCTCTGGCCAAAAATTATGGAGTCGTTTCTGACTCCTCTTTTTTCATACCCTATATCCAATCCATTAATATCTGTTGGCTCTAACAGCCATAGATACCTAGAATCCAACCTTTTCTTATCAATTCTACTCCTCCCACCAAATTTACAACACCATCACTGTTCGTAGTGATTAGTACAGAAGCTTCTTAACTTGCTTTTCTGCCACCATTCCTGTATCACTATAGTGTATTTTCCACGCAGCAGTGAAAGTAATCTTTTGAAAATATAATGATTTTATTACTACTCAAAATCTTCATCACATTTAGAAAAATTACCAAAGTCCTTACTCTCAACAATAAGCCCTAGGTGATGTGTAGCTTCTAGTCCTCTCAAACCTCACCTTGTAACATTTCTTCTCCCACACTCACTTTCCTTTGGTTACATTACCTTAAATTATATTTCGGGGGGAAACGTACAAAAATAAATGATAGTTCTAAGAGTAAGGACGCAGGCTTAGGATTTAATGAAAATCAAGGTAAGTGGATTCAAGAAAGTGGTCATGGAGAGGTTGACATTTGAGCTATGCTTTACGAATGGGAATGATGTTGAAAAGCACAGCTCAGAGGATGGAAGACATGGTTGAATGTGTTATATCAACCTAAATAAACTGAGCACCTACTATGTCCCAGAGACTATGGAGTATAAAGAACTGGGTATAGGTAGAGGAGCCTGTGTATATCTGGGGTATACATGTTCCTGGTTTTCTGGGGAATCCTGAGTATCCTTAATGCAAATAGACAATTGTTTACAACAGTTAAGAGAAAAGAAAAAACATGATATCCAGCGAGTGCACTAGCCAATGGCAATGCATAATTACTCTTCTTCCACCTTCCTCCATTCGCCTGTCATGTTTAGTGCCCAGTAAATCGTTTCTTAGATGATTTTGTTAATACACACACACATAATGAGTGCCAAGTACAACCTAAGCACTGGGTACAGATAATTTTAGGATTATTAAGAAGTAGAAATTGGCCAGGTGTGGGTGCCTCACACCTGTACTCCCAGCACTTTGGGAGGCCGAGGTGGACAGATCACAAGGTCAAGAGATCAAGACCATCCTGGCCAACATGGTGAAACCCTGTCTCTACTAAAAATACAAAACTTAGCTGGGTATTGTGGCGTGCGCCTGTAGTCCCAGCTACACAGGAGGCTGAGGCAGGGGAATCGCTTGAACCCAGGAGGCGGAGCCGAGATGGTGCCACTGCACTCCAGTCTGATGAGTGATACTCCATCAAAAAAAAAAAAGAAAAAAGAAAAAGAAGTAGAAATTTCCCCAGTGGGCTTACTTACTCAGGGTAATAGGCTTAAAATAATTAGAGAAGTATAGAATGCAAAAGAGAGGGCTGGTTTGGGGTCAAAAAAAAGGAAGGTCCCCTAGCATTGCTTACCCTGCACAAACACTGCTCACCCATGCTACCATCCAAATGCCTATAAAGCATGATTCTCTGAGCTTTAATTACCTCTCTGTCTCCTCACTGAGCCACCATTGCAAGTGTTTCCTTCATGGGGATCAATTAAAACATTCACCTCAAAAATGCGTTTTGGCAAAGAGGGTATTAGAAACAATGAAAATAAATCATATGAGTATGGATTGTTGGATCTCAATTATGAAATCATGAGGTCTGGAACGTATCATACCCTAAATACACACACACACACACACACACACACACGGATAGAGAGAGAGAGAGAGGGAGAGGAGACTTTGGTATGCTTCGATGTTTACCGAAATTTCAAAAGTGTATGCTCAGTTTTTAAGGGACCAGTAATTATTTGCCTGTCTATTCTAAGAATGAAAACTATACTTAGATATATCTTAGAAAAATATTCTAAAACACATTATATACAGAAGAGGGAAGTAACTGTTTCTTTTTATTCGGTGCTTACTTTCTGCTAGATGTGGCTGAACATATATGTGCAAGCCCAATTAATTTCTCAGTGAAAGAGATTACAAAAAAAAATGATACTCAAGTTATGATTTGCCACCAAGTAGTCCAAGTAGACAGTAGCTGACGAAGCGGCCCAGCATGGAGGCCAATGTAGAAAATGTGATTCTTGTGTCCTTCTAGCCCCTCAGCTACTCTCCCATGTCAAGCCTTCACTAGACAAGCGCAGAGAGATTAAGAGGTCTCCCAACGGTGATCAGGAGGCCTTTACACCTGGGTGCAGAGTAGGGCATGGGGTAGAAACTGGGAGATGACCTGGGGAGAACTGTGGGAAGTCTTGCTGTCTCGACTATCGAAAGGGGAGGTAGAGAGCCTCCTCAAACCCAGTCCCATCCCCCAACACCTTCAGTGGCAGCCTGGGTGAGGGGATGGGGAGATTGCGGAGAGACTGGAGCTCAGCAGAGAACATAATACATTCTTTCCTTTTTATGGATCTGTAGGAAGAGATATTAAAGGGTCAAAAAGATCCGTCTTACATTATTTAGGGGAAAAACTCCTTGCTAGAGATGATGCTCACCCAATAAATTCTTAGAAATTTTTTTCAGAATTGCATATTCCTTTTCTGATTGGTGAAGAGCAGGGACAGGAATAACCTTCCATTTATTCTGTCACATTCTAAAATGTCTGCTACTCACTGCTTCATGTAGAAGAAATGTGGTTGCCTATTTGCCCTGACTGGGAAATACCAAATTAACATGAGATTGACAATCTAACTCTCCTAGACTTCCAAAAAGCTTTTCTATGCAAAGATATGGGAAATAAGAAAAAGTATCACCTCAAGTCTTACCAGCAAATATATTATTGTAATTATAGGAGTAGAATTAGAATGATCCCTCTTTAAATTAAAATCCTGGTTCTCTCTTCTTGCCATCCCTATTATATTATATATTTGTAGCTTCATTTGTTCCTGGGCTAGGAAATTGTAGCAAATATCAGGTGAGAGTGAAGTACCTTTTTCTACTGTGCCCATAGTGAGTGTAATGATGGCTGTAGTCTTTGTCCCTAGTGGAAGTCTCTTGATAAATATCAGTGAAGTGAGTTTTTTCCTTCCCAGGGAGGAGGTGATATTGTGAACCTGCCACTGTGATCATTAATACTTAACAAGACCTTCTCTTCCTTTACCAAAGACAGCCCTGGGGACCATTCACAGTGCTTTGTAGTGAAGAATGAAATTAACCTTTTATAGAGAAGCTCACAGGTCTGTTAGAGAATTCATTATGCAGGGACTGGCTAGAGAAGAGGTCTCTATATAATCTCTTCAGTAAACAAAGTGACTTAATTCAATATTTGAGGTGTTACCAGATCTTGTCACAATTGTAGTTTAATTGAACTTGCCCTGTCCCAAGTGTCACCTGGACAGAAATATCAGAGGGTCGACAAACTGGTCCATATTGGCCAGTCTCAATTGACAAACCTCATTCAGGGGCACCGACTGAGTATTTCAGTAAAGCATTAGGTGCTTTGGGGAATGCACCGATGAATGATGACTGGCAGGACTACCCTTGTTCTCCTATGACAGGCCTCGCGATAAATACCAATACTGTGAAAGAACTGCTCCTTCTCAGACGCTAAAATATATGGGCCATGCATTCCCATGGAAATATCTAACAATGTGGAAAGAAGTGTACATTTCCCTCAAACGCTGTAGACTTGCGTAAGCTTAAGACCTGCCACTTGTGCTGCAAATAAATTTCTAATTCGCTAATTCAACTATGACTTCAATCAGTTCTGGGGAAGAAGGAAGGAAGGAATGAAAGTTACAAGAGATCAGATATCTACGTTATACCGGGATCACACAGAGATAGCTGATTTAATAAATGCTGGAATCTAACGTAGTTCGTATTTTCATCTCCATTTTACAAATAAATTGAAAGAGTTCAGGGAGGTCACCTTGCTTGTGAAAGCTCACATCTTAGAAAACTGGAGGCATTAAGTCAGAGATTCTCAGTCTTATTTTTCCATTGTTCTTCAGCTTGATTTTTCAAAAGAATCTAACTAGGTATGGAGGAAAAACCTCAGAGATATTTAATGTAAATAGATGTTTGTATTTCTTTAAAAAGAAGGGTTCACAAGAAGTTGGGTGTTCACCGCAGGACGGGAAATTTGGCTTGATTTACCTAGAAATTAATGCTACCCTAACAAGCAAACCTAACATCTCCTATTAGGCTTTTCACTTTTAAAACAGCAATGATATGTATAAGAAAAAGCATGGCCAGGCAGGATGGCTAATACCATAATCCTAGCACTTTGGGAGGCCGAGACCAGCAGATAACGAGGTCAGGAGTTCCAGACTGCCCTGGCCAATATGGTGAAACCCCATCTCTACTAAAAATACAAAAATTAGCCAGGTGTAGTGGCACGTGCCTGTAGTCCCAGCTACTCAGGAGGCTGAGGCAGAAGAATCACTTGAACCCAGGAGGCAGAGGTTGTAGTGAGCAGAGATTGTGCCACTGCACTCCAGCCTGGGCGACAGAGGGAGGCTCTGTCTTAAGGAAAAAAAAAGAAAGAAAAAAATGCAAGCATTAGAGGTCATCGTTAGTTTTTTTTTTTTTAATTTGTGTTTTTAATCAAAGAAATGCATGTGCCCAATTTAATGTCAAGTAATGCTTATGAAAACAAAAAGTCACCCCTCTTCCAGACTTCTCACTTCTGCTCTCCACAGGAACCACTTCTACCTCTTTTATATTTTCTATTCACTATTATATTGCTACATAGCATGGTTTACTGCTCTGTTTTTGATTTATTTTATTTTATAACATTATTGAGAAGACTGTAAATAAAAATTTAGGTTGTGGCCAGGAGCAGTGGCTCACACCTGTAAACCCAGCACTTTGGGAGGCCGAGGCGGGAGGATCACGAGGTCATGAGTTTGAGAACAGCCTGGTCAATATGGTGAAATCCCGTCTCTACTGAAAATATACAAAATTTAGCCGGACACGGTGGCGGGTACCTGTAGTCCCAACTCCTAGGGAGACTGAGGCAGGAGTTCACTTGAACCCAGAAGGCGGAGATTGCAGTGAGCCGAGATCGTGCCACTGCACTCTAGCCTTGGTGACAGAGTGAGACTCTAACTCAGAAAAAAAAAAAGTTGGTTGTCAGCACCACAGGGACATGCACACACTTTACCTACACCTATATTTAAATATTAGTTCATTTAAGAAACATTTTTGAGATGTATATACTCAGCTCTGCCACAGGCAATTTGGCAATACAGTGGTGGTCATAATAGACCAAGTTCTTGTCCTCATGAAGCTTTTATTTTAGTATGAGACAGAGACAAAAACAAACAAATATATACTATCAGATCGATAACAGCTAGGGTGGAAAAGGCAGGGTGAGGGGATAAAGAATGGCAGACAAGCCCCGATGTTTTAGATAGGATGATTTTTGTTTAAATCAAAGTTCAATGTTTAAATTGTTTTGACTGTAGATTTATTTTACACTGAGCCATATGCATTATGTCTATATTTCTTGAAAAATTTTTGTTTTCTTTAGAATTAATCCTTGCTTTGGCAAGAGAGTTGGGTGGGGTATTGCTTTTTCTCTTTATTACTAAATCATCAGCGGAGTCTCTTCCAGGGTATACAATGCTTCTCACAAGGGTCCAGCAAGCAAGAAACCTACCAGTTCCACATGGTGCCTCCTGCTCGCCCGCACTGTCATTTTACCACTTTCCTCCATCATCATCTTGAGAAATCCTTCTGCCAGATCCCCTCTTTCCTTGTCTCATCTTCCTCTTTCTTAGTTTAGTCCCTCCCTTTGATGGGAGACATCTCCTCGAGCAATTTCCTAAGAAAAGGTGCCTGGGTGGCAATTTTATTCTACATATTTTGCTTGAAAACATCTTTATTCTGCCTTCACACTTGAGTGTTAATTTGTGTGAAGTATCTTAAATTGAAAAATATTCTCCTTTAGAATTTTGGAGACATGGCTCTGTTATCCTCCAGCTTCTGATGTTACGCTTGAGAAGTCAAATGCCATTTTGAATTTTTAATCTTTTCTGTGCAGAGTTTTTTTCATCTCCTTCTTCACTAAGACTTTGAAGATGGTTTCTTTATCACTGGTTTTGCAATGTTGGAGCAGGATGCCTTGATGTGAATACATCATCACCAGGTCCTAGGTACTCAAAATCTGAAATTCACATCCGATTCTGCCACATTTCCCTTGTATTATTTTTCCCCTTCTTCACTTTTTTTTTGTCTCTCTTTCTAGAATGCTTATTTGTTAGCCACTGGTTCTCCTGAGTTGATATTTTAAATTCATTCTCTCTCTCATTTTTCCTCCTGCTTTGTTCTCTTTTTGGGAAATTTTCTCAACTTTATATTTCACCTTTTATGTTGAATTTTTCCCATATTTTTAATTTTTCAGGAAAGTTGAAAGATATGTATAGTAAACACCCTCTTATATTAGAATTTTAAATGTTCCAATATTAATTTTTAATTTTCAATATATTTTTATAGCTCTCTGGGTATTTCCACATATAGCCTCCTGGTATTTACTTCATGGATGCAACATCTTCTCTTATCTCTCAGAAATTTTTTTCCAGCTTTCTTCTACTCTTTGTCTCTGCTTCCTCAAGGCTGGTTATGTTTTTCTTCTGGGTTTTTAACACTTTAGTATTAGACACTTTCTTCAAAGGTCTGCTGACCTTTGGTATTTATTTATGTTAAAAGAATGACTACACAGATACAGTATTTCCCCATGCATCTGGAAATCATCCGTAAACAACAAAAAGAACAGAAAATATTGAAAACAAAAAAAAAATTACAAAATATTGAATTTTTCGTAAAATTACGCAGCAGACTCCAAAATATTTTCAAAGGCAGCCAAAAATAGCTGACTTTGCACTGAAGCCTCCTAAAGATAAGTAGAAACAAGCAGAGGAGAAATTCAGTGGAAAGCAAATCCATCAAAATAGGTTCTAGGAACTGGCCACAGAAAATATTGTTTCCTGATGGTGAGCAGAACATGGTGAGAGGCCAAAACTATATTCCTTGATTTCTAGAGGGTATGGAAGTTGGGATGAGCAAGATAAGAACAGGATCCTCCCTCCTCAGCCCATCTTTTAAAGAGAGGCAGAGGAGGGAGGACTATCTGAAGTGTCACAGAAAAATCCTATTTGAAGGAATCAAACAATCTCTCTGATACCTGAGAATGTGAGAGCCTTCTGTTAGAAGAACCTGCTAGCCTGGAAAGCTGGAAAGCTGCCTTGGTTCTTCTACACCGCTGCAAATTATTGGTCTGAGAAAGCAAATTCATGCAAAGATAAATATATATGTATATATATCTGTCTCCAAACTAAATATATATGTGTGTGTGTATATATATATATATATGCACACAGAAAAATATCGTATCAAAAAATTAGGAAAAGAAAAGCAAAATTTATTAACAGATTTAAAAATTCCCCCTCAAAAATGGTGCCATGGAGACGTTAAGAATTCTAAACATCCTATCGCAGTTTGAGACAGCAATCTTGGCTTTATCTGTTTTTGGAATCAAACTTTTCTACAGGTGAGCTGTCCCCAGGACTTGACCAGGAGCCAAAGAATTGCATGGCTCTGTACTATTCCATTTGCAAGGAATAGTAAGAAGCTCTTTTGGTCACAGATGTAAAGACGTTATCTCCAATCAGCTTATCCAAATGAAAAACTGATATTTTGATGCCCACTCATCATATTGTTATGCCTTATTTCTCGATTAATTTGGATGCAGGAAAATAAAGGTGGCTAGTTATTGTATGTAAGTAAATAAGAAAGCTTAATGTAAAATGTAACACTGTTGGAGGGCTGCCCAATGAGGAATAGTCTTGCTTCTTATGACATGAGTAAGACTGAACCCTGTTTAAGTGCTGCCGCTGCTCTGGTCTGTATCCTATTTGACAGAATGAGATGCTGAGACCCTAGTTGGCCCTTAGCTGCCCCTCGACCTTGGATATGCAATGTAATGGCATAGAGCAGGACACTGATGACAACATCAGCCACCTCTGTGCTGATAGAGATGCCCTGGCCCAGTAGACCGTTCTGCTCTCAAAGGTAGGGGGTTGAGGAGACATGGGCAGTATGTGCTATTTCTTCTCTCTTTGTCCATTGAACGCAAATACATATGTTTGTTTCATTTTTAGAAGTCTAATGCTAAGACTGGTCAATCCCATTGGGTCCTGCGTGTGAGTACAGAAGGACTGAGATTAAAAGTATTTACTACTGCATTCCCAGTATTATGCAGTAGTATTCCCCAGTAATCAGTCCTGGCACCAATGTTATAGAAGCAACAACAAAAAGATTTTTGAAAAGCATTTAATATTTATAGAAAAAGTATTAATATCTTCTTTGTAGGAAAAATAAGACATTTGTTTTATTTTGAATGACTTATGATTAGAATATCATATTCATTTCAGTGAGTATGACCTGAAAAGACTGTAATCAAAGTAGTCTATATTTCTCCTTGTCCATAAGTCCTCTAGCTAAATCAGGGAGCTAATTTTAACAGCTTGATAGTTCTGTTTCTAATAACAAATGGGGGTTGGGGGAAATTGCACTATGATTTATATATTCCAGCCCTATGTAAGTGAATTAGTGTGAGTTAGTCTTCCTAAGTCAAGAAGCACTTTCTGAGTGAATGTCTGAGAGGAAGACCCTACCTAGCCAATTGGCGATATCACCAAAGTAAAGGTTCCTGAAGACGCTCCAATCTTAATGCCTAGTTTTCATTCAAACAAGACCTCTTACTGTACGATCCTAGGGAGAACCATTTCATGATTCTCCGTATAAAAGGGCCTTCGAACACTTACCTTGTAACTGGTGCCCCATGAAGTTACCACGAACGGGTGTCAACAGTTATAATCCTTTTGTTTTAGGAAGGTGGAGGTGATAATTTAGGTCCTGAAAGATGTCGATTTTAGCTAAAAGAATACTGGGCTGTATATAGGAGAACTGTTTTTAACAAGCTGTGCAACCCTGATTAAATAACTTTTCTGGGCTCCAGTAATCTCCTTTACAGAATGAGAAAACGATTAAAGTAGAGGATCATGAAATCTAGGGGTTAGCTCTAAGCTTCATATTCTTTATTATACATTTTACAGGTCATTGCTCATGATCCCACTACTTGCCATTTTATTAAGTCCAGGGAGGAGCCCCTTCCTCGTTCCTGACCAGAAGCTTCTACTTTTTCTCTCTGCACAGCTTACACCATTCATGTAGTTCCATGGCAAGAAAAAACAGGCCTAGAGGTACTCAGACCCTGGGGCTAAGGTCGGAATTAAGTGAGGCAAGGAGGTGTTCAGAGTATGATACCAGAGGACTAACACCAAGCACTTCATTGGGAAGGAAAGGGCTAATTTGGTAATTAATCAATGGAACTCATGAGAGAGCACTGCTGAAAAACAGTGAACAGTGTATAGGGACAGAAATGGGAACTAGGAGAGAGTAGAGAAAGGAGCAGGAGAACACAGTGGGTACCAATGGAGAAGCCTTAGGCCTTCTCAGCACGCAGCGTGCTAACAGCTGGGTTCACTTAAAGGAGCAAGAATGGAGGTACTACATTGCAAGGCTCTGTTTCCTTAGCACAGTCCCAGAGGGCTGGGATATAAAGAAAGTATCCTAGAGGGGAGAGGTCCCTACCTCTATGGGTCCCACCCTGACACAGAACTTTAAAACGGGGTCTGGCAGAATGCATATTCTCTCCATCCTTCTCGTCCTCAATGCCTTTGCTCAGTGGCCCCCCCAACTGAGATCCTGCCCCTGGCTCCCCTTCTTTGGGATATCCCTCACTTAAACTGCCCACCTTGCTCCCACAGGTACAATCTATCAGGTCAGTGCCTATTGGATCAAATGGATGTGTTTATTTTTATACGTACTGTCTCTCCACCAACTAGATTGTAAATTCTTTGAGTGCAGGAAAACTTGTTTACCATAGGATCTCTAGCACCCAGCACAATGTCTAGCACGTATTAAGGAGAAAACATTGATCTGTGGCATATGGAAAGGCATCAGGCTTCATGCTTTGTGATTCCCCTCTTCTTTCTTGCTCACCAGAATCTGAGATCCCCAGTATCACTCCAGCACCTGAGTTCCCTTTGCCTGGAAAAATGACCAATATCTTTCTCATTTTTCTGGAGGAAACTTAGTTAAATAAAATTATTCTAGTATATGAAGTAACTTCCACGCTGGAAGGGCATTCCATCAGTTGGTTAACCTTCCACAGATAAAAGTAGAGGCTCTGTCAGACCATTGACCATGGGGGTCAGGTCAGAATCCTCTGGAAAAACCCCGAAGGATAAGTAAGAGAGTTTTACAAATTTATAGACGGCTGGGCTCCACTTCCAGAGATCCTGAATTAATTGATTTGAGGAAAGGCCACAGTGTTTCCATTAGCTCCCTGGATTCTAATTAGAGCCACGGTTAAGACCCTCGAGACACAGCAGATCTCAGTCTCTGCTGCAGTGTCGGTGCCACGGGGCAATGGAGAAAGCTCAATGGGTCTCAGGTGAGTCTCCTCAGCCTCCCCCGTAGCTCAGATCCCGTGAGCACACGCTGGAGCAACCTAGGCACAGCCAAAGCGAGGCACGCACTCTCTGAGATCCAAGATCTGTAGCCTGGGGTGTGGCTTCAACTCCACTAAAACATGTTCTGATCCAACAGTCTCTGCAACTTCATCACACCCCTCAGGAGTGGAAGTGGAGGCTTCGTCAATTTATTTGTTCAAGTTTATTCTACTAAGTGATACAACTGGAACCGCCAACCAGGTAAGTCTGACTCTTAAGGTTGTACTTAGACTTTTATTAAAGACCGAGCCCTATGCAAGTGAAACTTTCCTCATTTCTAGAAAACAAACTGGTAATCGACAGGATCTTCTGAGTCTCGCAGCTGGGCCATTAAGCACACATGCCAGTGCCACTGCCGCTGAGACTCAAAGTCAGCTCTTTCCACATCCCTGAAATTTTCCTCATGGGCCAGCTCTCTCTGTTGTCAAGCACGGCCCAGAAGGACCTGCCTTGTGATTAAGCTTGGAAGTGCTGGGCTTGAAGGGACTTGGCGACCATTTGTTTCCTTAATGCCCAGCTATAAGCAACAGAGTTTATAGTTGCAGATGAATTTTTTCCCTCATTGCAAATGGCTTTGATTTAATAATAACATTTTCCAAGCCATTGGCCCATAATGAGGATTATTGCCTGTGGGTATTTAATACAGGAAAAAAGAAATGGGTCCACTTTACTGTGCAAATGGCTGCCACAAACCCTGCAGCAGGAGGGCTTGGGTAACCATTTTACTACAACACTTTCTGGGCTGTGTAAAGTTGCAGGCAGTTAAATTCTCTTTCGTTGAGCCAAAGCTCAACCAAGTCTCAATGGATAACTTTGCTGGGAACCAGCTTTCAAAAGCCGAAGTCCACTTTATTCTGCTGTCTTAAGCAGGGTCTGAAAAGAGTTGATGAGTTTGCAAGCTAACTCAGAGGAGATGGAGCCAAGTCAAGGATGGGTGGTGAAGGAGGCGAGGCTGGGCCAGGAGGTGGAGGAGGCCATGCCGAATTTTGAAGATGAAGGAAATGACAGAACAATGCCAAGTGAACTAGGGCTTTTTTCTGATGTGATCTCATTTAATCGTTCTATCAGCTCTGTGTGGTAGATATGCCTGTCTGACGAGGAAAGTAATGCCTTTGAGATGCAGAGGAACTTTTCTCAGTGCACAAATAAATAGCAGAGCATGAATTCCAATGCAGGTTTGTCTGGCGGGGAAACCTATGATCTTCCCACTGTGCAGTGTGGCTTGTGTGCATCTGGCTGTCTGCTCATGCCAAGGCAGCCTCAGGCACTCTTCGGAAGCTTTCTGCTATTCTGCATAAGCACCTCCCCTTTCTGAACCCTGAAGTTCTCAGCGCTCAGGGCCAGTTGCTCAGCTGTCCTGTCTCATGTTCCTACCCAGAATGGGCTTCCTAGCAGGCATGTGTTCCCTAGTAGGAGTTTGCCGGTGGTTTCTGTCACCTGATGGTACTGACAGGTTGGGTGTTATCTAAATCCATGTGAGAAAAGGCAGTTCCTCCCTGTGCTGGAGACAAGACACATTTCTAAGTTTCAAAGTGAGAGCTGCCAGCTGCTTACACTTGTCTCCAGTAACTAGCTTTCTCAGTGGAGGCAGTGAGGGTGGTAGTAGTAATTAGGAGTGGAGAGGAGGGGGTTAGGAAGCAAGGAAGAGGAAATTGGAGCCTTGAGGTCTGCGGACACTTCCTGGTTCTTAGCCGTTAACTGAAGGGTCTCTGCCTTAGCCTCCAACTTCCACCCCTAGTGTGTTTCCCAACTCACATTTTCCTTATGGGCCAAGAAGTGTGTCGAGCATGTTACATACATTAACTCACCTGATCCTATGTTAATCCTGTGAGGCTGCCCTTATTGTTAGCCCCAGTTTGCAGGTGAGGACATCGAGATGCGAGATGGAGGCTGAGTCACTTGTCCCAGGACATGCAGCTGATTAGTGGCACAGTCAAGACCCTAGACGGGTGACCTGACTCTCAGTCAAGCTGTCCCCAGGCTCACAGCACTGCCTCTTGTGATGGCTGTGTTTTCTGAGGCCGAGAAATGCTGCCATTTTACAGTGCATCTCCATTCCTGATACTCCCTCAGTGTTCTACCCAGACCGCATCCACCTCCCTCTTCTGTCAGCACCGCGCACAGAATCTTTGTCTCAGATTGCTTTTGTCACTGGATCTCAGCATTCTGTAGAGTTCAAACCTATTTTGTGGTTCCTGAAGTGGTTTTGAAGTGATACTTAAAAGGTGAAAAGAGAAATTCAAAAGCCCCCAAGTGTTGTCTTAAAAAAAAATTACAAAAAACGTCTTCTGAGCCTGGCCACAAGAAACTGACGATAGCGTCTGTGTAATCTGTTGACAACATGGTAGAGCTGCCTTTTATTTTTTAAAATTCTTCCCCTGCGTTGTGATTCAATTTTATGAATGTTTTCAGATAGTGTCCTTTTTATTTATAGTGGTAATACTACCCTTCCAACTGCAAAGTTTTTCCATCTGTCCAGTTCTCTAATACCCTCTAGGGTCCTAACCAACTTTGAGCCCTCGCAGGAGTGCTGGTGAGGTGGTTCATGCTGAGGTTTGGAAAGGATATTTGTCCAGTGGCCAGAAGTGTTGAGGAGCCAGAGGGAACATGTCAAATATGTCCTGGGAGTGTAGAGGACTCATAGCCTAGTAGCCAAAGCAGTCATCAAGTCCAAGAGAGCAAAGAGAAGTGCTAGAAGTTGTCTAGAACCAGGAGATGAAGGCCAAGAAACTGCTAGATACTGGAACAGAACAGTATATGCAGAGCGC
The DNA here is from genome assembly GCA_963573385.1 of Cacajao melanocephalus. Classification (NCBI taxonomy): domain Eukaryota; kingdom Metazoa; phylum Chordata; class Mammalia; order Primates; family Pitheciidae; genus Cacajao; species Cacajao melanocephalus. The sequence continues at coordinate 18,562 of CAUYLG010009163.1, forward strand.
AGGCAAGGAAATCCCACAGCAGTTGCCTTGCATGGAGCATGGAATGCTCTCTCATTTGGGCAAGTCATACATGCATGTGTGCTTATGTGTGACTTAAGTCCAGCTTCAAACATAAAGAAGTGACAAAGTCGAGCTGTTCAAAACTGAGTCAGCAACTGCATAGGGAATGGTTTCTGCCGTTCACAGCTGAACCTGGAAGAGGGAAGGCTGTGGGCCAGAGGCAGCGCCTCTTCCACAGCCATGTTGAGGAAATTTCCAGCGTATACCTCCCCAGGGTGTTTACTGCCAGAATGGTGGCCTAAGAAGCTACAGTTGCTGCAAAGCCCTTCCTGTGCGAGTTGGATCGGAAGAGCCAGGAAGTGTCCCTTTCATTCGCTTTGGAGGAAGGTTGAATAAAACTGCCCAGGAGGCATCAGTATCTTAGGCTCAGGGGGTTGGGGGGCGGGGAGAGGGAGAAGGACTTTGCAATCAAATTGGGAAGGGATTTGGCACACAATTACTCAAATGTCCCAGAGGCCAGAGAGGTCTGGAGAAACAAGGGATACATGTCAAAATCTTACTCCTGACCTTCAAATCCCTTCTCAGATTTTATTATCTTCTATTTCCGAAACTCCTATCTATCACATAGTAGTATTACATTAAATTGTCTGTATTGCTGGCTGATGATTGCAGTTTGCCCTATTTTCTCTTATTCTGCCTCAATGGCCTCTTCATGCCCCTTAATCTTTTTTATGTAACCTACATGTCAGCTGGGGCCCTTTCCCCCTAGGTTTCTCCTCCTTGATTCCATCCCATGATGTAACAGAATCCACAGTCCTCCCAGGGGTGTCTAGTGAGTCTGAAGGTTAGTGCCCCTATTGAAGAGCATTCATGGTAAAAAATAGAAATAAGAAAAATAAAAAATAAATCCTCCCTTCCTGCCAGGCCATAAAATAATCAGTTGGCTCTTTAAGGTATGAGCAAATGTTTCAGATCTCTAACATACAGACTCGATCAAAGGAGTTTTTCCAACGGTGTTTCTCTTATTTTTCACTCGAGAATATCAAGTAATCAGATATTTCCCATCCTGATTTGTCAAGCCTCTGCTAAGGAGGATTCTGTCTTTGCTTCAAAAATTCAAACAGGGAAGGCTTATCTCTCCTGTATTAGGAGGAGCAGACAAAAAGGAGTTGGTCGACATCAAAGCCGAAAGCGCAATATGCGATCAATGCTTTAGAGAAAATGGTCTGCTTGCAAGGTGAGCAGACTCCATTTTTAAGAGTCAGGGTGATTAACACGAGTGACATCCAATTACAATCCTTCCTTGCTATCTGTGACTCTGAAATGTTGACTTCATATTTTTTAAGAGAAATATTACAAAATAATCAACATGAATAATATTCCAGGACAGAAGAAAAGATTTTTTTAAATAAACTCATGGAATATGTTGTGTTTTTCTTCTTTTCCTTTGTTGTAAGGTACACAAGTTATTGTACTATTCTAAGCTTCAAAAACGCTAGCCATGATTTATTAAGTCCACCATATTTTTTCAGATTAAGAAAGGGTTTTTATATGGCTGAGGTTCAAGGTTCTTGGAATTTGAGGCAAGGTTTTTTTCAGGCCCTTGGCTTCTCCATCTTTGGCTCTGGTATCTGTCCATGTTATAATTTTTTCATTTTCAACTTGGGGTAAGAAATGTAGACCATCCATAAATTTCCATAAGAAGTTTTCTCACACAACAGAAAACATAATCTTTCAACACCTGCTAACTTTCTTCCTCTCTTTTTCTCTATATGAATTGAGAAAATTCTTGGAATTCTATTTTTTTTTTTTTTTTTTTTTTGAGACAGAGTCTTGGGCTGTCACCCAGCTGGAGCATGGTGGCTGATCTCGGCTCACTGCAACTTCTGCTGCCCAGGTTCAAGCGATTCTCCTGCCTCAGCCTCCTGAGTAGCTGATACTACAGGCACGTGCCACCATACCTAGCTAATTTTTTGTATTTTATTAGAAACGGGATGTCACCATATTGGCCAGGATGGTCTCCATCTGACCTTGTGATCCACCCACCTGGGCCTCCCAGAGTGCTGGGATTACAGGCATAAGGAATTCTTAATTTTTTCCTCTGTATTTTGCATTTATTGGAGGTTTTCCTTGTTGCTGTACCAAGCTTTAGTACCCACTCCCTCAAGACCCGCAGAAGAAGTGAAAGTCCTGTACTTAATGTTACCCCTCTCTTAGAGGGCGATCAAGATTATAACTGGCAACATTTGTGTGTTGCAGTAAGTTTGCTCCGGCATCTTTCAACTTCTTGCTCTTTTATTTCTGCTTTAAATGCAAGTCCTCTTAATGATCTTCGAGACTTAGAACCTTCCAGAGAGATTTGGTTGCTGCAGAAGTTGCTCTAGCTTAGGCTCAGGGTCATAATTACATGAACACTTGCTATGCCACCAAGGTATAGCAACTGTGTCATGTTTGTCATGCTGTTACTGCATCCTGGGTAGACCCAAAAGCCTCAGTTTGTCTTTAGAGCTAAACTTTTATTAATTGAGGGGAAAAAAGATTTCTCAATGCATATCTGACACAGCTGGATGCAAGAAGGTGCTAATGGACCAGCAACTGCCTCAAATACATTTTAATAAAGCGACTTCCAAGAAGCCATGTGCAACTGAGATAAGAATATGAAAGAAGTCCAGAAGCTGGAAGGAGGTTAGAGAGACAACAGAAAAGGGTCAATGTGTAAGTCTTAGTGGGAGTAATGAAGTCAGGCCTTCAAGGGCAGGTGTCTTTCAAAAAATTCCACCCAGGGCTTGCTTTTCTTTTCTATCCTACAGGCTTGGTAGAAGTGAAAATCGCTACTCAATTATGCAAGCAGCAGAGAGCAGCTGCCTACTATGAACCAGAGTCATTCATTAACACAAACCAACATATAGTGAGTTGTTCTACAGACAAGTCCTACATTGGACACTGTTACTTATGCAAGGAAGAGTAATCCCATCCCTAACCTGTAGGGGCTTCCAGTCCAGCAGATAGACAGGTAACCAATTAACTATAGTACAAGACATATTGAAGTAGATAGAAAAATCGATGTAGTAATACAGAACAGGGAATAACCAAGTAATTCATTCTTACCAAGGAAATCAGGGAAACTTAAAAGAAGTGATTTTTTTTCAATTCAACTTTAAGGAGTAAATGTATTTCAAAATGCTCAGAGGGGTGAGAAGGTAATTCAAGAGAGAAAGAACTGTAAAAGCATGAAAGAAAACAGCTTTTAGGGGAGGACTAAGGCATTAAACATACAGAAACACAGACTGTGCAGAAGGACCCTAGGAGATAAACTTGAAAAGATATTTTGGAACTTGATGAAGCTCTAAGGAGTTTAGACTTTTTTCTCTGAGCAATGGAAGAGCCATCCAAGTTGTTAAGGCTAAACATGATAAAAACTGTGTTACAGGAAATCACATTGGCAGCAGCATGGATTGAATGGGTTGGTATCAGAGGCAGAGAGACTAGTATAGTGTAGAGGCTCTTATCCTGCAAGTAAGAAATAAACAAATCATCTCTAAGAATTGATGACGACCTGAGCTGAAATTGTGAGTGTGGGAATGAGGAGAAAGGGAGGGATTGAAAGTATATTGTTGGAATAAATTGATGAGGCTCAGGAATGTGGTAGAATGAAAACAAAACAATTCTTGCACTGTCTGGAAAAGCTTTCAGCACAAGGATAATGGAGATTATCTTTCCCTATACTGGATGACCCTCAGCAATAGCTAAGGTATTTGAATGTTCTGTCCTTAACACCTGAGCTTGATAAATATTAGGCCTACTTTCAGTTCTTAGATCTGTGTATAACCCATCAGTGCCTCTCACCTCTAGTGTTTATCCAGGTTTGTAGTCTTTGCCAGAGAAAAGAAAGCATCATTAGAGAAACAAGCCACCAGTCTCTCCTCCTGTCACTTGGATACTTCACAGTGTGAATTAAATGTACAGTGATTGTACATGGTACAAAATTTTACATAGCTCACATAAAAATGGGTGGTAGGCATACAAAGCAGAGAAAGCAGAGACGGGAAGGCAGGGAGAAGATGCTCTCTTGCTTAATGGATAGTTCTGGTAGGCAGAGGAAGTATCCAATTTGGACCATCAGCCAAGCTTAAAATATCCTCCTGCCCAGCACCTGGCCTCTTTGGCTCTTTTCAACTGTTTTTGGAAATTTTGGAAACACAATTTGGCTGGTATGTTTGTTGTAGGGCTCTGCCTGGGGTCAGGTCCCAGCCATCATCACTGGCTGAAACAGAATGTGAAAGGATAATATCCACAGTGAAAAATATCAGCAGGGACTTTCATGACAGGTTTTAGCTTTTTTTTTCTTTGAGAATAAGTAAAAGCAAGAAATAATAACTTTATAGACTCAGCCCACACAGCACTTATCAGCTAGAGAAAGGCCATCCTTGGTTAAGACATGGATGTTATTTAAATTCCATGTTTAATTTAGAGAGATCTCAAGGAAAACCTAAGGTATGTCAGGATGGAGAATTGCACATCATCTTGGGTCTTTGTTGGAAAATCCATAGTAAGGGTGAGATTACCTGGAGTAGGAATCTGCTAAGGAAGACATTCTATCAAAGGATCAGTTTACCTGAAAAATCGTATTGAGTAAAAATCTTCGTATTCCCTACTTTCTATGTCCTTCTCTAGGCATCACATTTTTAGATGAGTGCCATTTTTTCAAATTCAGTGTGTATAAATGTCATCTGCAGAACTCAATATAAACCTCAATGCTTCTGACGAGGTTGATGTAGAGTTGAGTCCAGTAACCTGAATTTTTAACAAGCACACTAAATGAATCTGCACCCTCTTTGCAGTTGCTTGCCCTCTATTTGGAAGCTCGTGGTGGTTATACTACAAATTCCTCTTTTCTGGCATCTGAGTTCCCTGAGATAGAGAACAGGGAGTCTGGATAGGGTACAATCTTCCCAAGGTAGGAAGGCACATCCCACCATGAGTATATATTCAAGCTCCTTAAGTTTCATATTCATTTGCAGCAATGAATGAGAAAAGAACGGAAAGCAACCAAAGACTGCACATTTCAAACATGGGTGATGATCATTCCTCCTAGGGTAACAGGCTCCCCTTGGAGAAAGAAATTACAAATTACTAATAGTTCCTACACAGAAAATTGCAAATTCCGAGCAAAATAAATATGTTCTTCTGTTTCTAGGGTTTTAAATTGGCTATGAGGTAGGAGAGTGCAGTATTAATAGGCAGCCATGAAATAGAACAGTGATGTTAAATTACATAATCAATTTAATGTTCTGGGTCAGTTGACAAAGAAATATGTTCTCTCACTGCCACTAATTTAGAGCTTTCAATATCCCATTCACAAGTCTTTTTTTTTAAACTTTTGGGAAAGATTTCCTATATCAGATTCTTCCATAAAAATCTGTAACAGCTGTGTCAGGGATCCCAGACTAGCTGACCTTTCTCCTTTTGCAGTCTGAGGGTGGAAATGAGAACATAATCGCCCATGATGAGCTGGCTGAGCAAAGTTGGGCCAAGCCATCAAATGCAGCTGTTGACTTCCCACAGGATTGATCTCTCTTGCCTCACAGTTCACTTCAGGAGGAAGGTGTGCAGAATATGTGGCCACATGTCCTTTGTGAGTGTGCACATGTGCGTGAACACAAGCATGCATGTTCATATCCACATGCGTCTGGGGGGAGGGGTGACAGGGATACAGAAATTTACGCATTATTTAACTTTAGAGCTAAAGTTTTTTGTTGGAAAGCCTTCTGGCTCTTTTGCTGTAGACAGTGGTGAAAATATGTTGTTCCTTCTCAAGTAGCTGTAGCAAATAAGCTCTATCTCAATTGTGAACTGATTGGTAACTGGTTCTCTGAAGCCCTATGTTGAAAAGGATTCTGAGAAGGAATCAGGCTTAGCCAGAAGGATTGATTATTGGTGCATCCTATTATTCCGGAATGAAATGTGGGGTTGTACCTTGCAATTTTGGGCAAGGTTATACCTATATGCTTCAAGCACATGCTATCACTTAAAGACTAGGGCTGGATAAGCAGAAGTCTTTAGGACATAGTATTCATTCTGGTGTCCATGCTCAAAATAGCTAGATATTACTAAGTACATCCGTAATTCAACTAGTTACTGTACACTAAATACCAGGCACTGTGCCATCCCCTGGAACTACAGTGGAAAACAGGACAGCCAAAACTGAGAGCTGAGCCACAACCAAAAGCTGAGTAAGCCAATAACCAGTAAGGCCACATCAGATCTCTGATGGATTTAATGTAGTAAAATCTACTCCTTGAATAGGCATATATAGAGAAAGATCATTGATAGATTATTAAATACATCTTTATGAATGTCTGCATATGTTTTTTAATATATACAAATGAATGAATTAAAATATTTGCAATGGAATCAAAAATGGGCATGGCTGTGATATCCTCAGATACCCTGTCCAGTTTGGGCTCAGATCCAATAATGTGAACTAAAAAGATCTTAACCATTGCAATTCATCATTCTGAAAGGTTTAGAGGAAGAAAAATCCATTTGCTGCTTTGATCATATTTTCAATTCCAAAAGTTTCCCAAGTGAAACAAGGAATGGTTGGTTCAACAAGGAGAATGGTATAATGATATTGCAGTTAGCAGTTAGGTTTAGGAGAAAAAGAATCAAAAGTTTTTGTAAGGGTAAGGACTTTTGGGGGAGGAATTCACTCCTACATTACGCTTGCTTGTTCCATACCTAATTCTTCACAGTCCTGTTGGCAGAGCGTCGAGGGAGTGGCCCCATGGTCTTCTCAGACATTCTAATGGTGCAGGCAATATTGATTACTTACACATAAAGGTTTTCTATTTGAAAGATAGGGAAAATGTGAAAAGCAAACCACTTCCTTCTGCTCTTCACCATCAGTTGGTATATACATAGAGAGCAGTCATTAGTTGGCTAAATCTGACAGATTTAATAATTTAATTCTGCCACAAAAACAATTACTTAACTTTTTCTGATTTGGTTTTTCTTTTAGTTGTCTCCTGCTTTACGTTATCTATGCTTCTGCTCTTCTCTGCTAATGCATATTTAAAATACTTTTATTTTGGAGGCTTAAGAGGCTTAAGTGCATAACAGTGGTCCTCCAGTCACATGCTTTGTGGTTGTAGAAATAGCTGCTGTGTGTTGACTATCTCCATACATCAGGCACTGTGGTAGGCAGGTTAGAAGAAAAGTTGTTTGTAATTTCATCAGAAACTATTGGCATAATTTAATTCATAGTGTTCTCGGGGAGGAAAATTTTATTCCCAATAAAAGGCTTAAGCAGTGTTCTCAGGTACTTTAAGGGTAATCAGTTGCCCACCCAGTTGACTGTTAGCTGCCCATCAGTTAAAACACTAGTGATTTTTTTTTAAAGATGTTATTTTCAGAACAGCTGTAGGTTCACAGCAAAATTGTGGGAAAGAGATAGAGATTTCCCACAGCCTCCCCCATTATCAATATCTCTGACCAGAGTGGTAGATTTGTCATAAATGATGAAGCGACATTGACACATCATTATTACCCAAAGTCCATAGTTTACATCAGTGTCCACTCCTGATGTTGTACATTCTGTGGGTTGGACAAATGCATAATGACATGTATTTACCTTTGTAGTATCATACAGCATTGTTTCACTGCCCTAAAAATCTTCTATGCCTGCCAAGCCATCTTTCCCTCTCCCCTAGCTCAACCATTACTTTTTTATGATCTTGATAGTTTTGCCTTTTCCAGAATTTCATATAGTTGGAATCATACAGTATGTAGCCTTTTTAGATTGGCTTAACTTAGTAATATGCATTTATAGGTTCTCTGTGTCTTTTCATGGTTTGATAGCCCATTTCTCTTTAGCACTAAATAATACTCTATTGTCTGGATGTACCATAGTCTATTTATGTGGTCACCTACTGGAGGACATCTTAGCTGCTTCCACATTTTGGCGATTATGATTAAAGCTGCTATAAATATCTGTGTACAGGTCTTTGTGTAAATATGTTTTCAACTCCTTGGAGTAAATACCAGGAAATATGATTACTTGATCATATGGTAAGAGTATATTTCGTTTTGTAGGAAACCACTAAACTGTCCTCTGAAGTGGCAGTATCATTCTGGATACCTACGCAGCAATGAATGAAAGTTCCTGTTGCTCCACATGCTCACCATCATTTGATGTTGTCCATGTTATGCATTTTGATCATTCTAATAGATGTGTAGCAGCATCTCATTGTGTTTAATTTGCACTGGGGAAATGTGATGAAAAGCATCTTTTCATATACTTAGTTGCCATCTTTATATCATCTTTGGTGAACTGTATGCCAAGGTCTTTGGCTAATTTTTATTATCAGTTTTGTTTTGTCCTGTCTTACTGTTGATTTTTGAAGGTTCTTTGTACATTTTGGTTAATGGTCTTCTATAGAATAAGTTTTTTGAAAATATTTTTCCCTAGTCTGTGTCTTTAAAAAGAAATTCTCTTGACAATGTCTTTCACAGAGTGGAAAATTTTAATTTTAATGAAGTCCAGTTTATCAATTCTTTCTTTCACAGTCAGTGCCTTTGGAGTCATATTTATAAAGTCATTGCCAAACCTAAGGTCATCTAGATTTTCTCCCAAGTTTTCTTCTTGGAATTTTAGAGTTTTTTATCTTTTACATTTGGGTCTCTGATTCATTTTTAGTTGATTATTGTGAGGCGTGTAAGATCTGTATCTAGATGGAATTTTTTTGATGTTGTCTTTTTATTTGAATGTAAATGCCCAGTTGTTCCAGCACCATTTGGTGAAGAGACTATCTTTTTGTCATTGTATTACCTTTATTCCTTTGCCAAAGATAAGTTGACTACATTCATATGGGTCTATTTCTGGGCTCCCTATTCTGTTCCTTCAATCTATCTGTCTATTCTTATACCAATACCACACGGTCTTGATTATTGTAGCTTTATAGTAAGCTTTGAAATCTAGTTGTGTTAGTTTTCCAACTTTCTTCTTCTACTTTAGTATTGTGTGGGCTATTACTGAACTTTTGCTTCTTCAAATAAACTTTGAAATCAATTTGTCAATATTCACAATATAACTTTCTGGGATTTTAATTGGGATTGCATTGAATCTACAGATCAAGTTGGGAATAACTGACATCTTAAAAATATTGAGTCTCCTTATCCATGAACATGGGATATATCTCCATTTAGTCTTGAATTTCTTTCATCAGAATTTTATAATTTTCCTCATATAGATCTTGTACCTATTTTATTAGACTTATATGAGAGGATTTCAAAGTTTTGGTTGCTAATGTAAATAGCATAGTGACTTAAATTTCAAATTCCTTTTGTTCATTGCTAGTATGTTGGAAAGCAGTTAACTTTTGTATATTAACGTTGAATATTCTGCAATATTGTTATAATTGCTTATTAGTTCCAGAAGTTTTTTGTTAATTTTTTTTACATTTTCTACATATACAGTTATGTCATCTGTAAATAAATACAGTCTTAATTTTGTTCTTCCCAATTGGTATCCCTTTTATTTCATTTCTTATTGTATTAGCTTAGATTAGAAGTACTATGTTGAAAAGCAGTAAGAGGAGGCATAATTGACTTCTCCCTGACCTTATTGGGAAAGTTTGAAGTTTTTCACCATTTAGTATGATGTTAGCTGTAGGCTTTTTGTAGACATTCTTCATCAAGTTGAAAAAGTTGCCCTTTATTCCTATTTACCGAGAGTTTTTGCTATGAAGCGGTGTTTGATTTTGTTAAATGCTTTGTCTACATCTCTTAATAGAATTCTATGTTATTTCCTCTTTAACCTGTTGATGTAAGTTACATTAATTTATTTTCAAATGCTGAGCCAGCTTTGCATACTGGGATAAATCCCACCTGGCTGTGGTATATCATTCTTTCTATATACTGTTTGATTTGATTTGCTAATATTTCATTGAGGGTGTTTGCACCTATCTCATGAGAGATATTGGCCTATAGTTTTCTTTGCTTGTGATGATATTGTCTGCCATTACAAGAATTTAATTTTAAAGGCACAGACTAGGGGAAAATATTTTCAAAAAAACTTATTCTATAAAATACCATTAACCAAAATATACAAAGAACCTTCAAAACCCACTTCTGGGCCAGGTGCTTTCTGTTTTGGAAGGTTATTGATTATTGATTGAATTTTTAAAATAGATATAGGCCTATTAAAATTGTGTATTTCTTCCTATGTACATTTTGGTGGATTGTGTCCTTAAAGAAATCAATTTCATGTAATTTCAAATATGTGGGTATAGAGTTATTAGTACTTTTATTTGTACTTTTATTATCCTTTTAATATTTATGGGATCTCTAGTGAAGTCCTCTCTTTAATTTCTGATACTAGTATTTTGTGTCTTCTCTCATGTTTTCTTAGCTTGGCTACAGGCTTATCAGTATTATTAATCTTTTCAAAGAACCAGCTTTTGCTTTCATTCATTTTCCCTATTGACTTCCTGTCTTCAATTTCATTGACTTCTGCTCTAATTTTTATTATTTCTCTTCTTCCACTTGCTTTAGATTTAATTTGCTTTTCTTTTCCTAGTTTTCTAACATGGAAGCTTAGATGACTGATTTTAGATCTTTTTTTTTTTTTTTAGTAATATAGGCGTTCACTGCTGTAAATTTCTAAGCACTGATTTTGCTCCATTCCACACATTTTGATAAGTTTTTTAATTTCATTTAGTCCAAAATATTTTCTAATTTTTCTTGAGATTTTGTATTTTGCCCATGTATTATTTAGAAATGTGTTGTTTAATCTCTAAGCATTTTGAGATTTTCCAGCTTTCTGTTATTGATTTCTAGTGTAATTTTATTGTAGTCTGAGAGCAGATGCCATATAATTTCTAATCTTTCAAATTTGTTAAGATGTGTTCATGGCCCAAAATGTGATCTATCTTGGTGAATATTTTGTGTGAGCTTGAGGAGAATGTGTATTTTGCTGTTATTGAACAAAGTGGTGTATAGATGTTCATTATATCCAGTTGGTTGATGTTAAGTTCAACTATATTCTTACTGATTTTCTGCCTGCTGGATTTGTCCTTTCCTGATAAAAGGTTGCTGAAGTCTCTGTAATAGTGGATTCACCTATTTTTCTTTGCAGCTATATCAGTTTTGCCTCACATATTTTGACATTCTTGTTGTTAAAGCCTAATGACTATTAACAAAATATTTTTGTCTGTTTACATCTCGCTTAACAGTGGTTGTGTAACTCTTCCCTTCTCATATAGCATTTGCTACTACAAGACAATATTCAAATTGTCCTGAGGAATCGTTTTCCCCTTGTGTGCAAAAATGTAGTAGAAATGTGCTTTTTTTTTTTTTTTTTGAGATGGACTCTCACTCTGTCACCCAGACTGGAGTGCAGTGGCACAATCTCGGCTCACTGCAACCTCCGGCTCCCAGGTTCAAGCAATTCCCTTGCCTTGGCCTCTGAAGTAGCTCGGAATACAGGTGCATGCAACCATGCCCAGCTAATTTTTTTTTGTATATTTAGTAGAGACGGGGTTTCACCATGTTGGCCAGGATGGTCTTGATCTCTTGACCTCATGATCCGCCCACCTCTACCTCCCAAGGTGCTGGGATTACAGGCGTGAGCCACCGGAAATGTGCTCTTAATTAATAGACTTAATACTTTAGCTAGAGAGACACATTGTCTGTTGTCTTCTTAATGTCCTATTTATTATTTTATCCTATTTTGCTTATGGGAGAAGTAGAGCCTGGGAAGGTTGCTCAGAAAAACATAGCTAATAAGTAGATGAACTTGGTTGAATTCAAAACTATATTTATGTGATTCTAAAGTATTTTCCAAAACGTAGCTTTGCATCTCTTGGTGGGTTGATGGGTTGTGTATTAGTCTAGTCTCACACTGATGATAAAGACATACCTGAGACGAGGCAATTTACAAATGAAAGAGGTTGAATTTACAGTTCCACGTGCCTTTGGAGGCCTCATGATCATGGTGGAAGGTGAAAGCCACGTCTCACATGGCAGCAGATGAGAGAAAGGGAAATTCTCTTTTTTAAAACCATCAAATCTCATGAGACTTATCCACTATCATGAAAACAGCACAGGAAAGACCTGCCCCCATGATTCAGTTACCTCCTATTGGCTCCCTCCCACAACACATGAGAACTCAAGATGAGATTTGGGTAGAGACACAGCCAAAGCATATCATTCTGCCATTGGCCCTTCCCAAATCTCATGTCTTCATATTTCAAAACCAACCATGCCTTCCCAACAGTACCCCAAAATCTTAACTCATTTCAGCATTAACTCAAAAGTTCACAGTCCAAAGTCTCAAATGAGACAAGGCAAGTCCCTTCCACCTATGAGCCTGTAAAATCAAAAGCAAGTTAGTTATTTCCTAGATGCAATGGGGGTACAGGCACTGGGTAAATACAGCCCTTTCAAATGGGAGAAATTGGCCAAAACAAAAGGGATACAGGCCCCATGCAATTCTGAAGTCCAGCGGGGCAGTCAAATCTTAAAGCTCCAAAATGAGCTGCTTTGACTCCATGTCACACAACCAGGTAACACTGATGCAAGAGCTGGGTATTTATGGTCTTGTGCAGCCCCATCCCTGTGGTTTTGCAGGTTACAGCCTCCCTTCCAGCTGCTTTTACAGGCTGGCCTTGAGTGTCTGTAGCTTTTCCAGGCACACGGTGCAAGCTGTCAGTGGATTTACCATTCTGGTGTCTGGAGAACAGTAGCCCTCTTCTCACAGCTCCACCAGGTGGTGCCCCATAGGGACTCTGTGTGAGGGTTCCAATCCCACAATTCCATTCCACAGTGCTGTAACAGAGGTTCTCCATGAGGACCCTGCTGCTGTAGCAAACTTCTGCTTGGGCTTTGAGGTATTTCCCTACATCCTCTGACTTCTAGGCAGAGGTTTTCAAACTTCAATTCTTGACTGCTGTGTACTTACAGTCTCAATGCCACATGGAAGATGCCATAGCTTGGGGCTTCCACCCTCTAAAGCAAAAGCCTGAGCTCTACATTGGCCCCTTTCAGCCATGGCCGAAGTGGCTGGGATGCAGGGCACCAAGTTCCTAGGCTGTGCACAGCATGGGGACCCTGGGCCAGGCCCACGAAACCATTTTTTTCTCCTAGGCCTCTGTGCCCATGATGGGAGGGGCTACCACGAAGACTTTTGAGATGCCTTGGAGACATTTTCCCCATTGTCTTGTGGATTCACTTTCAGCTCCTTATTACTTATGCAAATTTCTGCAGCCAGCTTGAATTTCTTCTCAGAAAATGGGATTTTCTATTCTAATGCATTGTCAGGCTGAAAAGTTTCCAAATGTTTATGCTCAGCTTCCCTTATAAAACTGAATGCCTTTAACAGCACCCAAGTCACATGGTGAATGCTTTGCTGCTTAGAAATTTCTTTGGCCAGATATTCTAAATCATCTCTCTCAAGTTCAGAGTTCCACAAATCTCTAGAGCAGAGACAAAACGCCACCAGTCTCTTTGCTAGAACATAACAAAAGTCACCTTTGCTCCAGTTCCCAACAAGTTCTTCATCTGCATCTGAGACCACCTCAGCCTGGACCTTATTGTTCATATCACTATCAGCATTTTTATCAAAGTCATTCAACAAGTCTCTAGGAAGCTTTAAACTTTCCCACATTTTCATGTCTTCTTCTGAGCCCTCCAAACTGTTCCACCCTCTGCCTGTTACCTAGTTCCAAAGTCACTTACACATTTTGGTTATCTTTTCAGCAGTGCTCCACTCCCAGTGCCAATTTACTGTATTAGTCTCAAGCTGCTGATAAAGACATACCTGAGATTGGGCAATTGACAAAAGAAAGAGGTTTATTGGACTTAAAGTTCCACATGGCTGGGGAGGCCTCACAATCATGGCAGAAGGTGAATGGCATGTCTCACATGGCAGCAGAAAAAGAGAAGAGAGCTTGTGCAGGGAAACTCCCCTTTTTAAAACCATCAGATCTTGTGAAACTTACTCAATCATGAGAACAGCACAGGAAAGACAACCCCCTGTTATTCATTTATCTTTCACTGAGTCCCTCCCACAACACATGAGAATTCAAGATGAGATTTTGGTGGGGACGTAGCCAAACCATATCAGGTTGTTTATTCTAATTTCCTTGGGCATCTTGTGCTTTTCCTATGTGCGAAGGCCTGCTTCAGGTTCTATAGTCAGTAGACCTAAATGGTACCATCCATTTCACATGGGAACATGCGTCAGTGTTTGTTACATCTGTGTTCTGGAGGGACACACACCGGTGCTTACCCTAAAGCATAGTGTTGGAGTCTCTTCCTCTCCTTGTATAAGGAACACTTAAGCTATTGAGTAAAGTACGCTATCTAGATTATGTCCTTGAACTCTATTATAGAAGATAATAATGTCTACCATATCACAAAGTAGATATTATTTCCCCTTTTATACAGTGTAGGAAATTGAATTTTAGAGAATTAGATTAATGTGCCCATGCATACAAACCTGCTAAAAGCTAAGCAATATGCTTTTCTTCAGTGTAGGAATGAAGAAAAGAAATTCTAGTGTTTTCCCCTTTGTTCCCATTTAATAGCACCTTTACCATTCTGCCTTCTGAAGTTACTACAGTGATGCCGGTTATTCAACAGGGGAAAGCCTTTGTTTTTGTTTTGTATTGTTTTAATGATTTTGGATTCATTCAGGTTTGTTGCCTGCGTATATTATGCAATCTTGGTGTTTGAGCGTCTACTGAACCCATCAGCCAAATAGTAAACATAGTGTCCAATAAGCAGTTTTTTAATCCCTTCTCCTCTCCTACCCCACTCCCTTCTAGAGTCCCCAGTATCTATGGTTTCCATCCTTATGTCCATGTGGTCCCAGATTAATTCGTGTTTATAATTTGCCAAGAGATAATGTGGCTGTTCTTTGAAACACATCTCTTTCATTCCACCTATTTTCTGTCTCTTGGACTGTAGCATAACCATTTCTGAAACGTTCTCCCTCATTTTCCAGGAGAAAGGAGCCTTATTTCAAGAGTTTCTATACCTGTGAGGGGAAGAACAGGGATTCTTAACCAGGTGGCTGCAGAGCTCTATACAAGATCATTTTTGGGCCATCAAGTTGTCTCTCATGGCTTCTTATGAACACGATAGTGTTTGAAGGTGGATTCCTGATGAAAAGGGGAACCATTGGCTCAAGTCTGAAAAATGGATAGGCAGCCCGATGGGAAGGCTGGCTGATCAAATAGTTCCACCAAGCCATGTTAGCCCACAGGCTGGGGACTCTCCTAGGTATGATGCACACTCTGTGCTGTACTTCTACCTGAATTTGAATGACAGCCTTGGGCAAGTTTCCAAATCTGTTTCCTCACCAATACAATGAGTATCATAATAGCACTTCCCTAATAGGATTATTAGAAGACATAAATGAGATAAAGCCTCCAAAGCCCTTAGCTCAGTGTCAAACACAAAATAAATGCTCAGCAGCAAACAGTGATCCCATGCCCTGTGTATGTCCAGGGCTATTGTGGTTTATGCCTATTGTGGCATACTTTTTCACTGTCAGAGCATCGTGGCTTAGACAATAACTTATATGGTCATCCAACTGTCAAATGCTATTTATTATGGCTGTAAAATATCATCCATTTTCAATTTAAGCAACCCAGAGATTGGCGAGGGGAGGAAGCTAGAACAACTGTGGTTAGCGGGATGCTGGCCAGGTCAGAGAAAGTTTCCTTGAACAGTCGTTAGGTGCTGCAAAGATGGTCAGTATATATTCTGAGTTCTAAAGTGTTCTCTCTCTTCCTTGCTTCTCAAGCGAATCTGAAAGACTCCAAACAGTAGACATAAGAAACAGGGACAGAGGCTAAAGGCTGAAGAGGAAAAGAGTAACACATGTCTGTCTGCTCTCTCGCCTCTTGGCCAACAAAGAAAGAAGTCTGATTAAGGCGAAAGCTAGGGGAATTCCCTCAACTTTCTGACTCCGTCTGCCCCTGTTATTTCCCTACCTTTCTTATTAAACCTCATGTCCACAGGAAATAATAGTAAATTTTATAATGTTGGTTCTCATTTTGTTATCTAACCAGTTAACCATTGACTTTTGCCCTTTTTTTTTTGAAGCAGAGTCTCACTCTGTAGCAGCCTAGACTGTAGTGCAATAGTGCAGTCTCAGCTTACTGCAACCTCCGCCTCCCCGGTTGAAGCAATTCTCCTGCCTCACCCTCCTGAGTAGCTGGGACTACAGGCATACGCCACCATGCCCAGCTAATTTTGTATTTTTTAGTAGAGACAAGGTTTTACCATGTTGGCCAGGATGGTCTTGATCTCTTGATATCGTGATCCGCCCACCTTGGCCTCCCAAAGTGTTGGGATTACAGCTGTGAGTCACCACACCTGGTAGACTTTTGCCTTTTAATTCATTGTAACCTTATTCACTCTCATTTTTACCTGTCTGCCCAGGCCAAAACTGATCATTTTTCGTGAAGTGTAACTACTTTTGAGAATTAGACTACCTTTATCTTCAGATATTTAGAGGACCTCTTACTGAGACCCCACCAAGGGGAACTCTATCCTCTTGAGGGCTCGGCTGTACTGCTGAATAATCCATTGGACCATGACATCCTTATACTCTATTCTAGGAGCTGACTCCAAAATGAAGCTGTGATGCTGCCCCTCTCATCATCCCTATGCCCTCAGCACTGCTGCCCCTGCCCACACTGCTCTTCCCTGCTTAGGAATGGGTTTCAAGATGTATCCTCACACTTCCTTGGCAGTAACCTAAGTCCAGCACAGGATACTTAATTGAGAAAGCTTGCAACTCTTGTCTCAGAACTGATCAAGTGGTGCCATTCTTCTCAAAAAATGAAGGGGATGCCAGGCCACCAGGGGCAGAGGCTCACAAAATCTTTTTTTTCAGCCTGCACAGGGGTTCAGAAATCAGACTACATGAGCTCAAAGCCAGACTCCACTACCTGTTATTTGTGAGACATTGGGAAAGGTGTTTAAATTCTCTCCTTCACTTTCTCATGTATAAATTAATAATAATAATCATATTTACTGATTTTTAAGGATTATAGGTGATGTATGTAAAGTACTCAGCACAGCACATCATATTCAAAATATTACTATCATCATCATGATTTTTAAGTTGGAGTTAGACTTCTTTGGAGTATGCTCAACATACTTTTAATGATTTTATTGCATGTCTAATGTGTTATATGTATATATGTAATTGGGAATATGGGTACCAAAAATATATGTATTTTTTTAGGCATTTAGGTCCTATCCTGCCCCAGATTTTGAGCAAGTGATTGAATTTTGTTTTTTTCTTTCCCTGTCTATGCTTATTAATATATTTGTATAATCCTTAGAACAACTCTGTGATACAGAAATTATCATTCTCTTTTTTTTTTTAAGTGGAGGAAGGACATTTAGAGGAGCTAAGTAACTTGTCCAGGGTTACATAGCCAATACATGGCAAGATTTCAGCTGAGGTCATCTCTCTCCAGAGATTGTACTATTAACAAGACTATCAAATCCTTCAGAAGAGGTTTTAAATATATACTAATTTGGATAAAACAATGGTAATTTCTTATATCCTAACAAACAGCTTTCCTTTTTTCACTTTCTTAAAATACTTTCATTATGAATGTCACAAATGACAACACTGTTGGGTTTATTTTAGACATTTGAGATATAAGGGAGCAAGGGTCATTGACTGGCTTAGGTCTTGGAATATGGGCCTTCCCTACAATCATGGACCACAGAGATGGACTCTTATTTGGAGCGCAATATATGTTTGTGGAATACATGAATGAATTATAACTCTTTTGCTGCATCTTCGTCTTTTGATCTTCACAGCAGACATTATCCATTTGAGAAGTGAGGAAATTGAGTCTTAAAGAAGGTCAGGGTTTTGCTCATAGTCATGAAACTAATTAATAAAAGAAACAGGGTTAGAATCCAATCCCACTTACACCAATCCTGCACTGATACCCTCTTATCTTCTTGGTCCTGCTGCATACAAACCGGAGTGCAGACAAACCCGGGAAGGAAGTCTTTCTCAGAACTGCTATTCCAGCCAGATTGCTCCTGTCTTTGGAGTCAGCTTCCCTCCTCCTCTGTATTTTTTTTTTCTCTTCTGGATGACTGTCCACACCCCATAGCAGGCAAGCCGATGCTCCCCAATAATGTCAGCTGAGGTCTGGTGCCTCTATTATGTTTGGTTAGGCAAGCTTTTTGTTCTGTGACAATCTGTGGCAAACACACATAATAAAACAGAAGTCTATGTAAAGTTTAGGAATGAAAGAAATCTCTTGCAGACCTGAGGAGCTGAGAGCTCATTTCTGAGATCCTGCAGGAAACAAAACAAAGCTGTGGCCTTAAAAAACACATTTCCTTTGCTTTCTGAGGAACTTGTCTGTCCCATTTGTTTGCCACTTAATATATTTTCCTTTTTACTGGCTGAGTTCCAAGAAGGTGGAGTCCAGCCTCCATTCATGTCTCAGGCTGAGGAAATGGAAGAAAAAAAAAGAAAACAAGAAGCTGGGATACAAGGAAGTTAACTAAGCTGGACCGTCAGTATAGTATAACAGTTGTGTAAATTTCAGCCTCATATGCCTGGGTTCAAATCCCGATTTCTCCACTATCCAGTAAATGGGAAGCTTCACTGTAGAAGTTAGCAAGTTTAGTTTGACATATCTTATCACCAACTGGTAAAATCCTAGGTCTTGAGGTTCTGTGCTGGTTGAAAGGGAAGATGAAGGGATGGGTACGTGGTATCACAAAAACTAGCATTTGTGCTGTACTTACCTTAATCCAAGCACTTGCTCAGCACCTATGAAGTACGAGATTACAGTACTTCATTCTTTCCATTTACCAGATTCTTGGGAGTCCTCCAAAGGGCCCAAGATTCCTAGACTCAAGGTTCCTCTGTATTCTTTGCCGTGATACTTATTTTGCAATAATCTTGTCCTGCCAGTTGAATCTCCTGGACTTAAGGTTTAGCAACAGAAAGAGAGTTTATTTCTGATGAAACAAAGGAACAATTTAGAAAGGAGAAATCTTTTCTCCTAAAGGAAACCATGAATGAAACCGAAAGAAAATTTGCCTTTGCTAACTACAATCCCAGTATGCCCAGGGTTTCCTAGCATGTGATGAGAGATGTTATCACATAAATATTACACCTGAATTTTGCTAGCTTGAAGCCTGAACATAATGATTGCTTCTAAAGTTCCCCAGGGTATTTAAGTCCTCAGAGTCTCTACACCCGTCACGGAAGGGTCTATGTGGACAAGTAAAATTGTGCTACTGCCAGTACTGACTTTGTCTTTGGCAGGTTCAGGTGGCATCCCTGTGTATAGATTCTTGCTAATTACTCTCGTCGCTGACCCTAATATTTCACAGTGTAGAGGCAGTCTGGGGTCATTCAAAAAAAAAGAGAGGTTGCAACCTCCTGGTTATGCTGAGTCATGCAGAGTCTCTTAGTGTTTTCGAGTTTACTGAAATTATTCTTCTAAATTACACACATTTAGCCAGTTTTTTTGCCTGAGCACACAAACACCATCCAGGTGATACGATTGGGCTGAATTCAAGTTCTGTATTATCTAGAACACTACTGGCCTCAAGCCACTGCTAGGTTATTGAGTCTGCCTGTATATATCACTTTTTTTTCTCCTTCATGATGGCTTTTTGTGGGTTTTTAGAAGACTATCGCGTAAATTGGCTTCTAGTACATCCTCCTATCCCAGTAGATTTTCAATGCACAGATGGGATCTGAGAAGGAAACAGTTTGGAGGCAGCCCCAAGGGATGGAGCCCCAGTGGCTGCTGCATTATACAACTGCAGTGACACAGAGCACACCTTACACAGACCCAGTGCCCCTTTCCCTAATTATTTCTGTCAATGTTATGGACTGAATTGAAGCCCCTCAAAATGCATATGTTGATGCCCTAACCCCCAGTACCTCAGAATGTAATTGTCTTTAGAGACAGGGTCTTTAAATATGTGATTGAGTTAAAATGAGGCCGTTAAGATGGAGTCCTAATTCAATGTGACTGGTGTCCTTGTAAGAAGAGAGTGAAACAGCAGGGGCACGTGTGCACAGAAATGCCTTTGTGAGCACAATTCAGGGAGAAGCCTGCCATCTACAAACCAAGGACACAGGCCTGAAACAGATCCTTCCATTGTGGCTCTCAGAAGAGACCAACTCTGCCAGCTTGCTGATCTTGGACTTGCAACCTCCAGAACTGTAAGAAAATAAATTTCTTTTGTTTAAACCATTCAGTTTTTGCTAATGTCAGGCCTGGAGAATGATTACAGGCCACTTTCAGCCACCTCTAATAAATAAACCAAGCATGAACAGATTTTGCAAATGTAGCTCCCAAACGAATACATTACATCTCAGGTCTAATCAGACTCCTGCCTGACCCCAGACCCACCTGCCATAATATTCTCCTGTAAGAGACTTTCACCGTCTTTTTAATTACCTCCAGAAATAGCTATCCAGATCATACCTAGTTAATAGATGCATATTGTGTGGCTCTGAACAAAACCCATCTTCCTCCTCCAGCTTGGGACACTCTGTCTTCCCTATGGGGTCATTCTTGTATCCTAAACTGGTGCCTTTTATTAGGTATCCAAGGTCTGTGCAGTTCTTCTACCCCACACTAGCTGTGGTATGTGTTTAGGCTCCCAAACCAGACAAATCTGACCCTGACATTTACTAGTTGCGTAATCTTTGGGTTGTCATTTATCCTTTTAAAACTTAAGTTTTCTCATCTGCAAAGGGCATGACAGTTGTCTTGGTCAGTTTGAGCTATGTACCATAGATTGGGTAGCTTAATAACATAAATTTATTTCTCATGGTTCTGGAGGCTGGGAAGTCTGAGCAGGGCATCAGCATGGTGTGTTCCAGTGAGACTCCTCTTCCAGGTTGCAGACACAGTCTTCTTGCTGTGTCCTCCTTGGTGGAAGGAGAGGTAGCTAGTTCTCCAACCTCATCTTACTAGGACACTCATCCCATTCACGAGAGCTCCACCCTCATGACCTAATTACCCCTTGAAAGCCCCGCTTCCTAATATTATCACATTGGAATTAGGGTTTCACCGTATGAATTTGGGGGACACAAACATTCACTGCATTGCAATAGTAGGTACTTTGCTGGACTCTTGTAAAATAATCCGTGTAAAATTCTTGGTGTAGTGCATGGCTTATGGTAATCAATCAACCATTGCTCAGGTGGGAGGTTGATCATCATCATTGTTACTGTTGGAAGCTGCTGCTATTATCTTCTCCCATTGTCTGATTTGCTTTCATTGACTCCCTCAGCACTGTTTCACTAGATAAAATAATTCCTCTGTTCTGGGATATTTTCTCACCAGTCTCTATTTTATTCTTAGTCTCCATGGAGGTAAAATTGATGTTTTCCACAAAACTCTAAAGCTATAGCGCTTGGAGAGCCACTTACCATTCCCTTCAGAAGGCTCGGGATGAGGCAGAGTAGGTGTGAGACAAACCTATTTTTCCCTTGGCAATTACCTCTAGGACACGTTCTTTATTTAAGAATAAGAACCTTTAACAATAACCCTGAGTCACAAGTATCACATACTGCAGACACTACATTTACAAAAACACCTCAGTGAAGGCTGTGTAAAATCCTACACTGTGTACATCTCCTATGATCTTTTTTATCAGTTTCATGGCTGACACACATGAGTTTTCTCTGAGGAGGTGTATGCTTTTCACAGTCACTCACTATTTTTCAAAAAGGAAATTAAAGCATTTAAAGAACATGAACTATATGCTGTGCTATGTGCCACTGATTTCTCACACCAGACTTCTAATTATTTTGTTTCTACTCCATATATGAGAAAAATTGAGACTCTGAGGAGCTAAACAACTTAACCAAGGTCACAGAGTGGTTTATTTAATTTTAAATAATCTATTTTGGAATTTTTATGAACAACATGAAATTTACTGTAAATTACACAGTGATTAAGTAGAGGGAAATAGGGAGTTTTCTTGGTCTACGAAGAGAATATTATCATTTTAAAAAAATAGAAAATAGATCAACATTGAAAAATAAAAATCTCAAATCCTACTACCTAGAGATCATCACTTCTCACATTTTCGTCAATTACACAATAATTGTGACTTTTGTAGGAAAACCTTTAATCGTTCATATCAATGCCAGGGAGAGAAAAGGGTGGAGAATCTAAAAATCACTGTATTGTGTGATTTTGGGAATAGAAAATTAACCTTTTTGATCATGTTCTGCATGGGCTAATTACTAAAATTACTTTTCCTTTCCCAACTGATCCCGATTCAGGGCAGAGTCCCAGAAGCCTTTTGGTGACAAGGGATTAAACATGTGCTGTGGCTAATTCAAGAACTGGAAAATCTACACATGGATAATTAAGATCTGATGGCAGAACAAAAGCTTGCTCCTTGTTGTTGGGTGGGGGCTCTCCAGCATTTCAAATGTTCTATCCTCAGCCATCTTGAAAGGTAGATTCAGTTCAATTTGCCAGGCATTCCTCGTGAGACTGCCTTGCTCTGCAGTGTGCTAAAATGTCCGGGAAACAGTGTCTGATTGTAAGGGACAGGCAATCGAGTGAAGGAGGCTGGTATACATACCACTAACTTTAATAATAGTAACAGTGATCATTTTGACTAACATTTATGAAGCAATTACTTGCCCTAGGTCCAGCTCTGTTCTAAGCTCCTCAAATATATTAACTCATTTAACCCCCATATAAAGGATCATGGAATCAGTGGGAAACACTATGCATTTAGAGAATAAATAGTATATCCTGAAGTGGGAGCTTAGAAAGCCTTCAAGGACTATCGTCATAGCTAGACGCTTATATCCCGAAGGGACCATATTTCCAAATCTGATATGAGGGAGCCCTTAATAGCTGAGGCATGTACACAGGTGATGTGGACAGGAGTCCTGCTGCTGCATCTGTTTATTCCTTTCCCTCTCCTAAGAGTGACTGCCTGGTGCACAATAAGTCTCTCTCTCTAGGAATGGTCTCCCCCACCCATGCAGTGGACTCCCCTTGCCGTGCCTCTGTGACCACATATGGCACTGCCTCCCTGGACATAGCTGATTAGACCAGGCGTTGGCACCAAATCAAGCAGGGTCATTTAGGTACTTAGTGGATTATTTCAACTAAAACTAAGGGAAAACATCAGTCTTTCTCTGGTAGTAGGAACTGAGGAATGTTGATGTTTGAGAACTGTTGGTAACGGTGGTGGCCATGAGACTAGGTCACTTCTCTGCTTAGGGGCGTGTAATGAACCTGACCCACAGCTGCAGCTGCTGACTGTGTGTCCACTGTCTGTTCACATGGAGGTCACACTACTCTCAGCCAGTGACTGAGCACAGCATGCGAAGGAAGACAGATTGTCTCTGTGAGACAGACAACTTTGGCTCCAGGACGCTCCATAAGCACGGCTGAAACTTTCTTAGAATGGCATGAAGCCCAAACTCGACCCATCCGACACTCCTTCCTTTCTCCTCCCCTTCACAGGGGTCAGGTGTGCTCACAGTGTGGTACCTCTCCCTGTCTCTTCTGACTCCCTCCCCTTATTCCCTCCTTCCCCAACAAAGGTCATGCACATCTGATCCCATCTTGGCATCCGCTTCTCTGAAGAAGTGAATTAATGTCAGGACTTTCTCTGTGTGTGGTCTTTCATCCGTGAAGACTAGACAGTTTCTTCACAAGGTAATAGCAATGTTCCAAGTTTCACATTTGCAGATGTCAAATTAGCCACCCAGCCAAGCCCAGAGTCTATGGTGGAGGGGATTACACAAGGCTTTGGACACTCAAAAGGGTGATTCATTGGCCATCACCAGTGTAAACATCAGCTACAGCTACTACCAAGGAACAGTTACCTGCATTTCCCATAAACTAATTTATAGAAAGATAATTTTGTGTCCTGTCTTCTGGACGTAAAAAACCCACATGCAAATAGATACATGGAAATGACAAAGATTGTTCAGGGAATTATCAGTAGAAGTAATTTTTAGACAAGAAATTGTATTCGTATCCACTTGGCTCATTGAAATATCTGTCGGATGGTAGGAGTGGTATTTCTAAGTTTTCTCTAATCTTTGAGAACAAAAGAGAGCAAGGAGGACAAACTGCAGATGTGGTGATGCTGAGTTAATTGGTACCTTTTCAATATGAGCTGTGCTCTGTGGGCAATCCTGCATTCAGCAAATCAGCTATGAGGGTATCCCACAAAAAGACAGTGGGAGAAGCGTGGCTAAGTTCTAACGTTAGTGGAAGTAAAGGTGGGAGGAGTAGGGAGGCCTTGTGTTATTGTATGGTAGGAAATTAAGTACATTTTAAAAAGTGTTCGCTTTTTGGGACCTTTCCTATGTATTACATAGTCTTGGTCTCACACTACTTCATTTTTTAAAACTGATCTTAGCATTCATTATGAGGAGTTGAAAGTGAGCCATTATTTAGAGCAATCGCAATAGGTCCCTTTTTTCTAAAAACACTATCCTAATCGGGGGTTGTTACATAAAAATAGGTGGACTGTGCAGTCAGAGAACTTAGTGATGAGTCTGGATTTTCAAGCTCGTCCTCTTGAACCCCATTTTAACGTTGTGGGATCTCCAGTTGAATTATGTACCGTGGCCATCAGTGATACTGAGGTGATCATAGAGCGTGCTCTGTAGATTGAGAAGTACTCATCTGTATGTTTAAAATTTTTTCATTAAGGCTCAAAGCAAGTGAAAAGTGAGACATTGATTGATCCTGTGCTGGGTAAGAGAAAATGTCAATTCCTCCACTCTGAGGTCTCTTGAAAGTTGAGAAACAGTGTTGTATCTTGAAGCATCTCAATGACTCAGACTCTTCCATCCTGAGTTCAGAAGCTTATGGACAAGGCACCTAGTGCATATTCCAGATTATCAGAACAAAGGGAGCAGGTTAAACAAGTAATTATTTCTTTCTCATTTATTTACACTGCTTCACATGTACTTAGCCCCCGGGGGCCGCTTCCTGACGTTCACGCTGTCAGAAATGCTCTGTGTTAACACCTTAAGCAGGCACAGTACAACCTCACTTGGCATTAGTATTGATTCTAGCCTCCAGGTACTTTATCTCAGGAAAGAAAAAAGTGTTTTAATATTTGCCTGAGTTATATAACCACATATATCTGAGAAAGTTATAATTAATTTCTGTCTGTGCTGCATCGGCACCAAGTCAGAAAGCGAATTAAATAAAGGCTTTTTTATTGAAAAGAGTCAGTTTCTCTTCCACGCACTGAGTCAATTACATCAAGGTTTCATAGGACTGGGAGGGTTGGGGGCAACTCTCAGACTCAAGGTCTCCTGGGCTGTCACAAAGTTGACACCAGCCATAAAAATCCCAGGGCGTTTGTGTTTAACATTAATGAGGATGTGGATCAGGTGAATCTACAAATCTCAACAGGTGACAAATTACAAAGTGGGCCGAGCTGCTTTTGGCTCCCTGATCCTCATGTTTGCTTACCATAATGTGATAATGACGTTCAACCTCAGAAAATCAGATGGAGCAGCCCCTCTGGCAGGGCTGCCTCCTTCGTCCTTGCCACATTGTCTTTCTGAGACTGTCACCTACAACTTCTCATACCACATATTTCGGAGGACTTCACAATCTGTTCCCAACTTGTATGAAGCCTTTTGCCTTTCAGTTGCCTATAGGGTAATGTGACCCCCAGTAGTTAAGGCATCTAAATCCCTTCTCAGACAGTTCCAACCCTCTTTTCCCATCTTCTCTCTGACTGCTTTACTTGCTCCTCCTCTTCAGATAGGCAAGCGACTGGACTCCATAGTATTCCACCCATGCCATTATTCTTGCGATTTCCTCTACCCAGAATATCGTCTTGCTGTTTCTCTACCTCATGCACCAATGAATTCATTATGGTACAGTGAAGTCCTCACTTAACATCATCAGTAGGTTTTTAGAAACTTGGACTTTAAGTGAAAACAACATACTGTAAGTTCTTGAATAATGTCATTTCATTCAAGGTTGTTTCATTTTAAGGTTGATTTTTTAAAATTGGTTTTGTTGTATTTTGTTTAGCTTGAAGTCGCAATTTTCAAGAACCTATTGATGATGTTGAGGACTTACCGTATTCTTCCTCAAGATACAGCATAATTTTGACTCATAAATTTTCTTTCACCTTCCAACAGATGGAATTAATACCTCCTTCTACTAATGCCACTCTAGCATTTTGCATAGACCTATCCATTGTAAAGACCTAGACTTATAATCAAATAAATTTATTCAACGTGATTTTTATTTTTTTTACCTAAATCAGGAGTTCCTTCATGACTTGGTCCAAATTCCTTTCAGATATGCAATGCCAATTTCAGATTGTCTCGCTACTCCCACACATGACGTAGGGTGGTAGCTTAAACATGTGGAACCAGTGTGCAGGACCTGCAAGTCACATCCTAAATTATCACCAAGGTAAAATAAGACAAAATTTAGGATATCATACCGTGATGGTTACATTTTATATGTAAACTTGACTAGGCTATGGTACCCAATTGTTTGGGCAAACACTAGTCTAGATATCACTGTAGAGGTATTTTATGGTGATGATGAACATCTGCAGTCAACGGACTGTAAGTAAAAGAGATTACTTTTGATAATGTGGATGCAACTCATCCAATCAGGTGAAAGCTTGAAGAGCAAAAATTGAGATTTCCTGGAGAAGAAAGAATTCTACTTTCAGACAGTAACATAGAATTCTCAGTTTCCAGTTTGCTGGGCTGCTTTACAAATCTCATAGTCAAGACTTCAAAATCAGTTCCTGCTTGAGTTTCCAGCCTGCCTATTTTCTCTACAGATTTCAGACTTTTCAGCCCCTATACGCATATGAGCCAATTCCTTAAAGTAAATCTCTTTATGTATACAGACACGTGTGCACACACACACACACACACACACACATATCATCTTGGCTGTATTTCTCTGAAACTTTGACTGACTATACAAACCAACTAGTTAGAAGGAGAGTAGAAGCTGAGGCATTCAGCCAAAGTGGGCACAACAAACTGGAAAGCTAAGGAATAAAGAATAGCAGAGAAAGTGATTGGCAGAAACATGTAATGTCCAGAGATGAAGTGCAAACACTCATCAAGACTTTTTATGGCTCTAAGGCTTGTGCAAGTCAATTTGGCAATTCTTATGATATAGTGGATATCCATAAAATGTTGCTAAATAAACCAAAGAATGTATTTATGAATGAATTCATCAATACTTGCCTTCTTTTCACAAAAATTTGATCGTTGGAAATAGCAAGAGTCAGGACGTCTAGTACAATTTTGACTCCTGGACAAAGTAATCACCAAGCAGGCTAACTGCGCTCTATCCCTTACATGGCCGTAAGTTGAACAGTGAAATAACAAGCCTACACCAAAGTAAGGTAGTAATGTTTTCCTATTTAAAGTTTTACGCTGTTAAGTGAGGTAGCTTTCTCAGCACAGGGGTGATGCAGACAAGCAGATAATGGCTGCCTACTAGTGCCCGCTTCTTTAGTTTGCTGTTGAAACCACCATGGCAGCTATCAAGGGCTTGGGGGCACTCCTTTGCTACACACATCATCTTTCCAGTAACATCTGCTCACTGGGCTAAGGATCAGTTATCGCTATAAAGGAGATATTGCTGCCAGTCCTCAAGGCAAAACCCTGCATGTGAGGCCAGTCTTGGACAATATCACAGAAGCTTGATTTTACCCTCTGGATATCATTTAATCTTAGACAAAGGGTTTTGCTCTTTGTCCTCAGGTATATGCAGAATGCACACCTCAGAGGAAATGACAGAACAGATTATGGCTTTTCAAAGAGTTTAGGCACTGTCATGGATGTCAGGGTTCTGTTGACTACTATGTACCTGTCAGTAGGGTAGTTGTAGCAGTGTAATCTCTCTTCTATTGAGGACTTTATTTTGTTGCCAACTAGTAGCTCCCACTTTGTCTTCTATTTTTTCATTCAACAAACATTTATTGAGCATCTACTGTGCACAAGGTGTTATTGAGGGAAACGAGGCTACAGGGAAGAATTATATGTAAAACTGCAGCTAGCAGAAACACCAAGTTATTACATTGCACAAATAATGTGGCAATAAAAAGATACAGATTAATCGATAAGAATTTAGGGGGACAAAATGGCCAAATAACTTCAAATAGGGCAGTTTAACCCAAACCTTTATAAGCATAGATTCATTTTACAGAGGAATGGTATGCCCAGATAAGATTTCAGGAGACGTTCTTTGGGAAATGCTGCAATCAAGCTTTTGGATTTATTCTTTCCTTTGAGAGTTTTATATTTATCAATTACTTCCAAGCTATATGCCTTGAAGCACTAGGCCTCTTCAAGATATTAATCAGAGTTCTATGTGGAATCTCAGGTCAAATAAATTTGGGATTAAAAAGAGCTGCATATTTACTCCCTCCTCTGCCCTCCCCAGGAGATTTTTAATCAGTTTTTGGTGTCTCAGCATTTTTAAGGATGTAGAGGGATAACCTATTAACAGGTTAAAAATTTTAAGCTGTCCAGCAGAAAAGTATTCTAACCGGGAAATATTTAAATGGAGACTTGGGATGGCTTTATGGTGGCATCTAAGATGAGGCTTAAGGAGACAGAAAGGATTATTGTTGAGCACAAGGCCTTTTTCTTTGGACAGAATATGTTGTCCTTGCTGTCATAGCCTATGGCCACAGGCTTCTTTTCAAAACTGACATTGTATCCTTCCTTGTCATTTCTTTTGGTGAAAAGTCTGAGGAGAGGGAGCCCCTTTCCCCCTCCACCTCGGCACTGCTATGCAGTTCCATTACTGAGATTTCTCTAAAATGACTCCCAAGTTCTGGGAGCTAATGCCTGAGAGTTTTAAATGCTTCCTTTGGTACTGCCAGTTATATCTTCAAGCAGTAACTTCTCAGGATTGCTTACTAAGAGTTCCACCTGAGCTGAGGCATGGTGTGTTTTCTATTGATAGAGTTTTTAAATGAGGAAATTCATTCAAGTGGAGCTTTTTATGGCTTTGCTAGGTTAATTGGGAAATTGGTGACATTGGTATTAGTGTTCTTGAGGATGAAATGGCAAAAAGGAAGACTGCAAGCAATCTGAGAGGTTGAAGTCAGCTACATGTGAAAGCAAGAAAGAGATGAGGTCATCTAGTTCAACCATTGGAGTGCAGGTCTTAAGATATCTATCCTATTGGAAAATAAAAAGAGATACATGGGAAAGGGAAGAAAATAGAGAAGAGGAGAAAGGGAAGGAGATTAAAAATTTGACTTTCTCAAATGCCTACCCACTCCAGGAATGGGCAGTTTTTACTACTTGAGTCTGAGAGGTCTCTCTTCTTTCTAGCCTGTCCTTCAGATCTTCATTCTCTTGTCCCCTCCACACACACAGCCCTCATTTATATTCTAGTTTTTACCCAAGCTTGTAGCAAATTTGCATTTTATTTTTTAAAAAGTCACCCTTTTGTTATCTAACTCAGATCTCTGACTTAAACAGAAGATCTGACCCTTGCACCATAAAGCCAAGACACCAAAAACAAAAAACATACAACAACAAACAGCATTTGACCAATCCCTATTTCTTTAATAGTAAAACATTTATTTTAGAGTTTCTTTAAAACTATTCAATAATAACTCAGTTATTTCCAGCTTATGATTTAGTTCCAATCAGTCCTTCCAAACTCCATTCTTCGTCAGTGTCCTCATCCAGATTCCCATCCAGATTCCTAAAAGGCTTTGGCAGCAGCCCAGTGATGATGGTAGAGAGAGAATGTTCCTGGAGGTCCCTGATGCAACATGGTTTTTGCCCCTTGGAATGCCCAGCGCTTGCTGCAGAAGGTTGGACTGGTTGCAGTATTCCTTCAGTACTCCCTCAATTCCTTGATACTGGCAATCTTTGGTAAACTTCGGTCATGCCCTTTTTCAGTCCCCAGATTGGCAGTCTCATCGTATATTCTAGTGTACAGTCCTTCCTGGCCCAGCCAAGGCAATCCCCAAGAAGGCCCTCAGGCTCTCTCTCAACAAAAGCCTTTTCTGGTGATGGTCTTAGGCTCTTCTGATGCCAAGATATGCCTGTCACTATCTCTGTTGATCTCACCAAGGCATATTTGCTAACTTCAACTATTTTAAAAAAAACATTCAAACATTTTATAAGAGACACAGGGCACCAATCTCTTTACTCTAGAGGCAGCCACATTTCCTGGTTATTCTCTACCATTCTTCTCAATTTATTCTACTTATATGAAAAATGAGCAAGACACATTCCTGTTTAGCTTCTTCCTCTATGAGTTCCTCTGGGTCAGAAAGAAATATTTTCTTGTTAGCATCTCTGGAAAAAATCACTTCTGACCCATACTATGTTGGTTCTTTTTGAATTTAGGTGCTTAGAATGTGGCCTCTCTCTGGGGGCTGTCTGTGGTGCAAATGCCCCTTTGTTTGCATGCTGTGTGACCAGGGGTCTGCAGCTATGGTGAATCAAGCCAAATTACCATGGCAATGCATACTTTGAAATACTATTTTGCTTCATGTGTACAACAGTATAATTGATACAGTTATATAGTGTCCCTGCCCAAATCTCATGTCAAATTGTAATCCCCATTGTTGGAGATGGGTCCTAGTGCGATCATGGTAGCAGAATCCCCCATTTGGTGCTATTCTCATGATAGAGTTCTTACAAGATCTAGTTGTTTAAAACTGTGTGGTACCTCCCTCATCTCTCCCTCTTCCTCTGGCCATGTAAGACATGCCTGCTTCCCCTTCACCTTCCACCATGATTGAAAGCTTTCTGAAGCCTCCCCAGACACCATCATGCTTCCTGTACAGCCTGCAGAACCATGATTAAACCTCTTTTCTTTGTAAACTGCCCAGTGTCAAGTATTGCTTTATAGCAGTATGAAAACAGACTAATACAGAAAAATGGTACTAGGAGTGGGTCATTGCTATAAAGAGACCTAAAAAGGTGAAAGCAATGTTGGAACTTAGTAATGGGCAGAGGTTAGAACAGTTTGGAGGGCTCAGAAGACAGGAAAGTGAGGGAAAGTATGGAACTTCCTAAAGACTTGTTGAGTAGTTGTGACCAAAATGCTGATAGTGAAATGAACAGTGAAGTCCAGACTGAGGAGGTCTCAGATGGAAATGAGAAACAGTGGGAACTGGAGTAAAGGTGAGTCTTTCTATGCTTTAGCAAAGAGACTGGTGACATTGTGCTGTAGCTCTAAGGATCTGTGGAACTTTGAACTTGGAAGAAATGAATTGGAGTATCTGACATAATAAATTTCTAAGCAGTAAAGCACTCAAGATGTGACTTGGCTGCTTCTAGAAGCCTACACTCATATGCATGAGCAAAACAATGATCTGAAACTAGAACTTATATTTAAAAGGCAAGCAGAGCATAAAAGTTCAGAAAATTTGCAACTTGGTCATGTGGTAGAAAAGAAAAACCCATTTTCTGGGGAAGAATTCAAGCTAACTGCAGAAATTTGCATAACTAAAAAGAAGGCCAATGCTAACAGCCAAGTGATATGGTTTAGCTGTGTCCTCACCCAAATCTCATCTTGAATTGTAGTTCCCAGAATCCCCACATGTCCAGAAAGGAACTAAGTGGAGATAATTGAATCATGAGGGTGCTTCCCCAAGCCTGTTCTCGTGATAGTAAGTTCTCATGAGATCTGATGATTTTATAAGGGGCTTTCCCTTTTCTCTGCCTTCATTCTTCTTCTCCTTGCTGCTGCCATGTGAAGGACATGTTTGATTCCTTTTTTGCATGATTGTAAGTTTCCTGGGGCCTCCCAGCCATGCTGAACAAGGAGTCAATTAAACCTCTTTCCTTTATAAATTACCCAGTCTTGGGTATGTCTTTATAAGCAGCACGAGAACAGACTAATACACCAAGACAATGAGAAAAGGGCCCTGGAGGTATTTCAGGGAACTTCACAGCAGCCCCTCCTATCAAAGGCCTGGTGGCCTAGGAGGAAAGAATGGTTTTGTAGGTGAAGCCCAGGGCCCTGCTGCCCTGTGAAGCTTCAGGACACTGATCCCTGTATTCCAGCTACTGCAGCCCCAGCTGTGGTTCAAAGAAGCCCAGCTTCTCAAGCTGCTGCTTCACAGGGTATAAGCAGTAAGCCTTGGCAGCTGCCACATGATGTTAAGCCTGCAGGTGTGCAGAGTGTGAGAGTTGAGGCTTGGAAGCCTCCATCTAGATTTCACAAGATGTATAAAAAAGCAGAAGCCTGCTGTAGAGGTGAAGAACTCATGGAAATCCCTACTAAGGCAGTATAGATGGGAAATGTAGCATTGGAGACCCCACAAGAAGTCCCCACTGAGAAACTGCCTAGGGGAGCTGTGAGAAAAGGATCACCATCCTTCAGACCACGGAATGGTAGATACACCAATAGTTTCACCATCACCTGGAAAAGCCACAGGTGCTGAATACCAGCCCTTGAGGGCAGCCATGGGGCAGAACCCTGCAGAGAGCCACAGGGGCAAAGCTGCCCAAGGCCTTGAGAGCCTACCCCTTACATCATTGTGCCATGAATGTAAAGCATGGAGTCAAAGAAGATTATTTTGGAGATTTAAATTTTAAGTACTGCCTTG
The DNA here is from genome assembly GCA_963573385.1 of Cacajao melanocephalus. Taxonomy (NCBI): domain Eukaryota; kingdom Metazoa; phylum Chordata; class Mammalia; order Primates; family Pitheciidae; genus Cacajao; species Cacajao melanocephalus. The sequence continues at coordinate 51,181 of CAUYLG010009163.1, forward strand.
CTGAGTTTCAAACTAGCATGGAGCCTGTAGCCCCTTTCTTTTGGCCAATTTCCCCCTTCTGGAAGGTGGCATTTACCCAATGCCTATACTCCCATTGCATCTTGGAAGTAACTAACTTGTTTCTGATTTTATAGGCTCAAAGTCAGAAGAGACTAGCCTGATCTCAGATGAGACTTGGGACTTTGGACTTTTGAGTTAACGCTGTAATGAGTTATGATTTTGAGAGACTGTTGTGAAAGTGTTGTTGCATTTTGAAATGTGAAAAGGACATGAAATTTGGGAGTGGCCTGGGGCAGAATTACATTGTTTGGAATTGTATCCTTGCCCAAATCTCATGTCAAATTGCAATCCCCAGTGTTGGAGGTGGGGCCTGATGGTAGGTGATTGGCTCATGGGAGCAGACTTCCCCATTTGGTACTGTTCCTGCAATAGGGTTCTCACAAGATCTGTCTGGTTGTTTAGAATTGTGAGGCACCTTCTCACTCACTCCATCTTTCTCTTGCTCCAGCCCTGTAAGACATGCCTGCTTCCCCTTCGCCTTCTGCCATGATTGAAAGTATTCTGAGGCCTCTGCAGAAGCCATTATGCTTCCTGTACAGCCTGTGGAAACATGAACCAATTAAACCTCTTTTCTTTATAAATTACCCAATCTCAAGTACTACTTTAGAGCAGCCAGAGAACAGACTAACATGATAGTCTGACAACAGACTAATATAGGAATTCAGAGATCCTAATTTTACCAACCTTCAGGAGCTACTCTCCTTTAAATTAAGGAATAATTCAAGTCAGGTGGCTACAGTTTTTAGTGTGTGATTATGCCTAGGTGTTTATGAGAACTTCCCAGAAATGTTTTCATTTGTCAAAAATATTTTTTACTTCCATAGACAGCATCTTACTCTGGACTGCTACTGTTTTTCTGAAATTTCCTTCTGCCATCTCCCCCAATTTTTGAAACAAAGTTGAAATAGTTCCTTTGCTTATTTCCCCAAAATATATCTAAGACCAGCTTACAATATTAACAGAAGAAATACTTTGTTTTACAAGCAGAAAAGAACCTTTTAAACTGAACACTGTAGATCACTGCACCCCATGTCTTCAAGCCATGCTCCTCCACACCATCATTCTGTAGACCATGTATCTCCCCAGTCTCTACCATACAATACATAGCAGAAGCCACTCTACTCTGCAAGCTGAGCTAGAAATGTATAATGCCTCAAACTTGATGGACTTTCATTTACCACTCATATAAAGTTCAAAGTGGACTTTTATGCTTGGAAAGTAGATCTTCAAGCAGCAATTGAAGGATCCAGACTCTTCTACCTTGCGACTCTGCCATCTTGAAAATGTTGTTTCCAAGGAGACTGTGCTCATCTACATCAAGCCATAGGATAATGAAGGAACACAGAGGTTCAGATTTGGGAGATTTTTATGAATTGGGCCTTGAGCATTACTCTTTTTCATCCTCCATTGGCTAGAACTCAGTCACATGACCATACCTAGCTACAAGGGACTCTGGGAAATGTAGCTTAAGTGCATGCCCAGGAACAAGAGAAAAGAGGCTTGGTGGACAACTAACCAGTTTCAAAGGGAAAAACCAGTTGATCTCCTTACTAAGCAGTCACCATCAGGTAGTGCAACAAATCAAAGATAACTCTCCTTACAAAGAAGACAGTCCTTTTACGTGATTATATTTGTCCTCCATTATGGAATAGGAGCTTTATATTTGGTGACTTGAAAGCCAAACAGAATACCACTTTAAAAAACATCTGCCCTAAAGGTGCGTTTTGCTTTTGTCTCTAGAATAATACAAATGTGCCAGTTTTTAGGAATATTGATATCCGATTTTAGATAACTCCATCATAATTCTATTTGTATGTCTGAATAAGCCTAACATTTTGCCACTTATAATTAGAAGGCAGTAACTTCTGTCTTCTTCTGTGGATGAAAGAAGATTTTCATTGCCTTTACAAATAAGTCTTTTAGAAGTACAAGCTTAGTCTTCTAAAACTGGGATGCAGGAATAAAGCTGAGACAAGGGTCATAATGCTCTCTGACTGGGGAGTAACTTCAAGGCATTTATGTGTGCATAGAACATAAAGTTAGCACAATCATTTATAACAAGAAAATCACGGAACTGATGTGTACATTACAACTTAGATGACTAAATTCAATTTGCTACAACAAACATATTCTAACAAATACAATTTCTTATGACAACATACAGAGAGTAAATACAATATCCAGTAACAAATACATAAAGCATTTTTGCAGTAATTGTAGCCTCAAGGTTAAGGATTATATTCTATAGGAAATAACAATAAAACATTGTACTTAAAAAGCAGATTGTTACAGGAGAAGTCTGGTCATTTTTGGCAAACAAACTACCTATAAAGTCAATGTCACATTGTCCAGATACAGATTATGTTTAGATGTGCCTTTATCAGGATATTCACTCAGCCAGTGCTTTGCATTCTCAGAGGAACTCATGTCATCCATTTTATTCTCTAAAGATTTCTCACTAACTGCAATCACGATTTCTGTTCAACGATTTCAATACAAATGGTTTTTATAATTGCTGAATACAAAATTAGTGGCTTATAATTTTCCATGTCATACTTTCTTTTCAGAAAATATCTCTAAGATATAGCCCCTTCAGTTATTGAACACCATGCTAGAAACTTGGCAAAAAGCCAAAGTTAGGCTATTTATTTCCTTCACCCATCCTTATGTGTGCTCTATAGGGGTATCAACCCTGCTCAGAGTGTGTGTGCATGGGTTCATGTATGTCTGAGTGAACATGTGTGCATGTGTTTGCTAGTAAACTAGGGTTCTCCATTGCAAACTATAGAAATTGACTTTGGGTAACTTAAGCGGAACAATAATTAGTGGGGACATGTCATTTGGCTTTCAGACAGATGGAAAGCCTGGAGAACCAAACTTACCAAAGAGGTGGAAATTAAGGGAGGCAGGTTCCCAGGCCTATTATCAAGATTATGCCATAAGAAAAGTTTGGTTAGGGCACCAAAGCCACTAATGCTGGTTGCCACTACTTCTGTTTTTGCTCCTGGCAGCACTGAGTATGGATCATGTTGGATGTACCCAGCAGGAATTCTGTAACTGCTTGACTTAGTTAAGGTTATCTATCTACAGACCAGCTTTCAGGGTCCAGAAAGAGCCAGTGTCTAGGCTTTTTGACTCCTGGCCTTTGGAAGGCAACTACCTGGTTCTTTCTGTATGAGATTCACATGTTGGTGCTTCTGCCAAACCTACCAGGCTCTATTGTGGGTTAAAAGCAAGGACAGCAAATGGTCACTATAATGCATGGTAATATGGAGTCTGAGTCAATTTTTGATGGCTGACTACTGACAGCTTTGATGCCTCATCCCTCCATCGTCCCTTTGTATCCCGCATTTGGACAAGCAGATAAGAAAGCCTGGGTGCTCCTGCCTTTGATTCAAACCATGAAGCCCCTGCCGTGAAAAACTCTCACCTCAGCCCTACCTCCTAACTAGAAGAAAAACCCAGGCAGTCACTTGTCCTTGCTCACTTAAGCCACCTCAGACCTGCTTGAGAGTAATACCATTCTGTCCCACAGGGGATGGAGGGATGAAGCTTCAAAGCTGTCAGTAGTCAGGCATTAAAAATTGAGGCGGACTCCATATTACAGTGCATAGTGAGCTGTAATATCTAATTTTCAGGGTTTTAAAAAATTTGGTAAATGTATACTGAGTTTCATTAAAATAAATTATGCACCCATAATAAAGAAAGAGATGGATGGAAGGAAGGAAGAAATGGAGAGGGAAGGGGAGGGAGAGGAAAATATTCCAAGTTCTTGAGTGTGAGAGGAGCTGAAGTGCCCAGCTTTGCCTGATGGATAGATGAGGGAGTTTTGAAGCTATCCAGGGCTTATTTTCCTGGATGAATAAGAATGAGCTCTTCCTGTGAATTGTAATTTAACTTTTACTCTGAAGAAAGTTATTTAGAGCATGTGAAGATGGAAGGGGCCTTAAGTGAACATCTAGTCCACCCATTCTTGTCCCAACCCCCTTTATAACAGCCTTGGCCAGTCTAGCATTCTTGATGAAGTAACCAGCCTTTACTCGTACATCTCCAGTGAAGGTTAGTTCTTCTTTGGATGCATCTGGCTTACAGGAAATCTTCCATCTGTTGCTTCACTTGTGCTCCTAATTCTACTATTCGGGTCACCCAGAACAGTCCAATATATCTTTACATATTTAGAAACGCTGCTTTGATTTTTCCAGTATCTTGTCTGCTCACCTACACTCTCCCCTTTGCCCAGAAATATCAACTGAAGACTGTAAAGGCACATCTGCATCCATCCTGCCCACTGACTAAAAGCATCAAAAGAATATATAGCCGACCAAATACTTATTTTTTCCCCAGTGATGAGCTGTCCATGTGTGCGCTTTAGCTGTAATGATTGTGATAAGGGAAAGCCCTTTCTATGCCGTTAAGAACTGACCATGTGATTTATGCTCCAGCTCCAATAAGCATGGTGAGTATATTACATGCTGCCTTTACTGGCAAGGAAAGCCTGTTTACTTGCCCCTGCTATAATAATAAAACCTCCTTTCTTACTCTCTTCTGATAAAAGCCATCTGAATGTGCTTTGGGTTCTAAAGCACCGTATTTATAGCCCCACTTCCAAATGATCTCTCTTCATTACAATGCTGGATTTGCAGGTTATTCTGTGTCTGTGAAGGCAGGCACAGGTGTATGCATGGGGCATTCCTGGCTGCCACGGGAAAGGGAAGTCTTAAGGCTGTCTGGTTTCTGGATATCTTCTGAGAATAGGTTGGAAAATAACCTATGAGTTTAAATAAAAGTCTTTTTTAGGACATAAAAAATGGAGCTGACATTGAATCGACCCACAGAAACCAGGTAGGCTGTGGGTCCACCCAGAGTTTTCACAGGTCAGAGGCTCCTAGTTTTATTACAGACTCTATCTTAACATTAGAACTTGATTTTTTATCACAAGTGCACTTCTAAATGAAGTGTTTTAAGAACAATCGATGATTGGTTATGTCCTTGATTTTATTTGATTTCTCTAAGGAAACATTATTCTGGAAGCTTGTAGAAAATACATTTTGTAGGAATCTTTCATTTTGTACACGTTCTAGTGATCTGGTTAGGGAAAGGAAGAACTTGAGAGAAAAGTCATAAGAAATATTTATTTGGAGTTGGAACACATTCCTGAAGACCAGGAAAGGCAAAAAGCCAAGAAGATAATTTATAACTATCATCTAGATGCAAACTGGAAAATTCCTGGTGATACGCTGGCCTGTTGGAGACAGGAGAATTAGAAGAGATATTGAGAACCTTGTGAAGAAGTGAGGGTGGACTTAGAGGAGACCGATGGCATCTATACTGGGACTTGACTCTTCTGACTGTAATGAGTGATGACTCGTTCCTGCCTTCAAACCTTTGTTCTTACTTGCTTCCTCTACTAGAATTCCCTCTTCCTAGATTTTTATCTGTTAAAATGCTCTGCTTTCCTCATGGTTCACAGTAATCTGGAACAGAGGATATTTCTGCACAAGAGAAACATTTTCCTTCAGAGATTCAAATCCCAAAGTTGGATATTTAGTATGCCAAAATAACCTTTCTCACCTCACTCTATATATTCCCAATACTATATCATATTCTAGTTGCATCTCTCTTAAGGTTCTTGTCATATTCAGCTCTGTATTAGTTATTTCTCTCTCATTAAAACATTCCTTTAAGGCAAGTACTGTATCTAACTCATCTTTTCATCCTCAGCCAAGCAAAAATATCTGGTATAAGGGACCCACCAATTGTTATCAATTGTCAGACTTATTGACTTTTTGAGACACATCTCTGGGTGATTTTTACAGCAGATAATCTGAGTATTTGAATGCAGCAATGTTTGTCCTTTGGACAGGCTTTGAAAGGTTAAGTCAATTGCTCAAGTATGTAGTTATTAAGTTGAGGAGCCGAGACATACATCCTGATTGCTTTGCTCCAAATCCCATGTTCCCTAGACAGAATTATCTTTTGAAGGTTAAACACAGTTCCATAGAGTTTCACCTAGCCTTGTTTCACTCAACCTTGAATTTTGTTCCTATTTGGTGAACTGAACCTAACATGTTTCATTCATATGGGTGTTGGTTCAACTTATTAACGACTGTATATACTGTATATATATAGTATATATATATATATATATACAGTAATGATATACTGTAATGATAAAGGTATATACTGTAATGATAAAATTATTTATGTTCCCATTTGAAACTTTGAGCTATCATAGTCCTAGAATCTAGATATGAATGATCTCTTTGAGTCCTTTTGATCTTTTTCACATGAGGAAATAAGGCTGAGAAATTATGTGACCTTCCCTGATTACAAAGTGAGTGGGAGAACTGTGATGAGACCTTGGACTTCTGATTTTACGTTTTGTAGTTCTTTCCATTTCAGCAAACTAGGTCCCCCATTACTGTGCAGTGTTCACTGCCTTCTTTAGTGAATGTCCTTCAGCAAGTTACATGATCTTTTTGTGACAGAGTTCTAATTAGTGCACCAGGAAGGTTGCAGTGGTCTACTTCCCAGGGATATTGCAAGGACAATAATTAATAGCTATAAAACATTCTGCAATATGCAGCAGTATACAAACACCAGCATGGTACAACCAAGTCTATTTCACAGTAATTAACTTGATATCCAATAAGGAAAGAATCAGTAGAGCAATTCCTACATGACTTTGCAGAAATGCCTATTGTCTTTGTGTCTTAGAAAAGTGGCCCACAGCCAGAAAAGAGAATCAAACTATGCTTATGAATTTTTCACAAGATGTTTTGTAGTTGAATATTGTTTTTCTTCTTAAATATTGTTTTTTAAAAACATGTGTGCCTTTTCAATGGGAAGGAAGAGCTGATGTTTATCAACATTGAGCATAAATCCTCCATGAATAGTAACTGTTATGCATATTACATAAGTTTCAGTCAATCATTGGTATGCACAGGGAATTGGTTTTAGGGCCCTGCAGATATCAGAATTTGTGAGTTTCAAGTCCTTTATATAAAATGGCGTAGTATTTGCATATAAGCTATGCAAATACCTCCTATATACTTTAAATAATCCCTGTATTATTTGTAATACCTAATACTGTACCAGTGTTACATGCATTTTTGTTGCATTATTTTTCAGTTTGCTTTCTTTTTTAACGTTTTTATTGTTTTTTAGAAAAATACTTTTGGTTTGCAGTTTGTTGGATTCTTATATGTGGAACCTGTGGATATAAAGGGTCAACTGCATTTTTTTATCATGAACAAACACAGGGAAGGTTATTTTAGCCCCATTTTATAGATGAAAGAATCAAGGATCAAATGAAGTAACTTTATTAGCATCAATTCAGCTAATAAATGCTGAAGGCAGGATCAGAACCTGCATCTACTATATTCCAAAGATCTTGTCTCCAGTATTTTTTTTTAATTGTGGTAAATACACGTAACATACAATTTACCGTCTTAGCTATTTTTAAGTGTGTACTTCAGTGATGTTAAACACACTTATAATATTGTGCCACCATCACCACTGTCCGTATCCAGAACTCTTTCGATCTTTTAAAACTGAAACGCTATGCTATTAAACAAAAACTGCCCTTTCCTCTGTCTTCCATACCCTGTCAATCTCTATTCTCCTTTCTGTTTCTATGGTACTGGCTAATCCAAGCACCTGATACAAGTGGAATCACAGTATTTGCCTTTTTGTTACTGGATTATCTCAATTAGAATAATATCTTCAAGATTCATCCATGTTGTATCATATGTCAGAATTTCATTCCGTTTTTAGGCTGACTGATATCCTATTGTATGTATATACCACAATTTGCTTACCTATTCCCTCACTGGTGGACCTTTGGTTTGTGCTACAGTTTCGATGTTTGTCCTCCCAAACTTCATGTTGAAATTTGGTCCCCAATGTTGGATGCCCATTGGGAGGTATTCTGGTCATGGGGGCAGATCCCCTATAAATTGATTAATGCTTTCCACTGGAAGGAGTTGAGTGAGTTCCCTCTTGGTGACTGGGATAACTGGTTGTTGAAAAGAGCCTGGCACCTCCTCTGTCTCCCTCTTGCTTCTCTCACCATGGGATCCCTGCACTTACTGAATACCCTTCACCTTCTGCCATTAAGGCAGTGGCACTCATGGCAGAAGGTGAAGGGTAGCTAGTAAGCAGCCTGAGAACCTCACCAGATACAGATGCTGGCACCATGCTTTTTGTACAGCCAGCTAAATTGTGAGCCAAATAAACGTATTTTCTTTGTAAATTACTTAGCCTCAGGTATTCCATTACTGCACCACAAAACAGACTAAGACAGGTTACTTCTGTATTTCAGCTGTTGTGAGTAATGTTTGTATGAAATTGGGCATGCATATACTCTTCAAGGTCCTACGTTTAGTTCTTCTGGGTATATACCCAGAAGTGAAATTTCTAGATTGTATGGTAATTCTATTTTAATTTTTTGAGGAATTTTTATCCTCTTTTCCGAAGCAAGAGCAGCACTTAACTTTCCCACTAATAGTGCAAAAGGGTTCTAATTTATCTACATTCTTGCTAACACTTATTTTCTATTATTTTGAAAGTAACCATCTTAATGGGTATGAGATGGTATCTTATTGTAGTTTTGACTTCCATCCTAATAATTATTGATGTTGAGCATCTTTTCAAGGGATTAGTGGCCATTTTTATACATGTTATTTGGAGAAATGTTTACTAAAGTCCTTTGTACATTTTTGAATCATGTATTTTTGGTAGTCGAGTTTTTAAAATTCTGTATATATATTCTAGATATTAATTACTTATCAGTATATAATTTGTAAATTTTTTCATCCACTCTGTGGGTTGCCTTTTTACTATATTGATATTGTCCTTTGATGGATACTTTTTTTAATGAAGTCCAAATTGTCCATTTTTGTTGTTTTTGCCATTGCCTTTTCTGTCATATCTAAGAAATTATTGCCAAATCTATTGTTGTACAGATTTTGCCTTGTTTTTCTAAGAGTTTTATGATGTTAGGTGTTACATTTAGGTCTTCAACCAATTTTGAATTCGTTTTTTTTAAATTGTATTACATAGGGGTTCAATCTTTTTCTTTTGTATGTAGATACTCAGTTTTCCCAGCACCATTTGTTGAAGATTGTTCTTTCCCCACTGAATGGCCTTGGCACCTTCATAAAAAATAATTAGGGCACATATGTGAGGGTTTATTTCTGGGCTCTCGGTTTGTTCTTTTGGTATATATGTCTGTCTTTATGCTGGTACCATATTGTTTTGATGATTGTAGCTTTGTAGTATATTTTCAAATTGGGAAGGATGAGCTGGAGAGTTATGCTTTCTTTTTTTTTTTTACTTAAAGTTTACTCTTTTCTTTTTTGAGATTGTTTTTGTCATTCAGAGTCCCTCAAGATTCCATATAAATATTAAGATGAGTTTTTCTGCTGCAAAAACATTGGAATTTTAATAAAGATTGAATTAAATTTGTAGATTGCTTTGAGTAGTATTGATATCTTAACAATACAGCCTTCCAGTCTATGGACATGGAATATATTTCATTTATTTAATTTCTTTAAGCAATGTTTTATAATTTTCATTGTGCCAGTCTTTCACAACTTTTGTTAATTCCTAAATATTTTATCCTTTTTGATGCTATTATAAATGGCTTTGTTTTTATAATTACCTTTTCATGTTCTTTATTGTTAGCATATAGAAATACAGTTGATTTTTGTGTGTTGATTTTGTATCCTGTTATTTTGCTGAATTCATTTATTGGTTCATATTTTGTGTGTGTGTATGTGTGCACACACTGTGTGTGTGTGTGTGTGCGTGTGTGTGTGTGTAATCTTCAGGGTTTTTCTACATATAAGAGTATATCATCTGCAAATAAAGATAATTTTAGTTTTTCCTTTTCAAGTTGGATGCCTTTTATTTATTTTTCTTGCCTGTTTGCTCTGGCTAGAATTTCCAGTGCTTTGTCAAACAGAAGTACCGAGAACAGGCATTCTTGCTTTGTTTCTGACCTCAGAGTAAAAGCTTTAAGTCTTTCATCATTGAAAATAATGTTAATTATGGGGTTTTCATATACGGCTTTTATTATGTTGAACTGGTTTCTTCTATTCCTAGTTTGTAAAGTATGCGTATTTTTTTTTTGAAAAAATGTTGAATTTTGGCAAAAGCTGTTTCTGAATCAGTTGAACTGATCATGTGGCTTTTTCCTTTCATTTTGTTAATGCGATGTATTACATTCATAAATTTTCATATGTTGAAATATTCTTGCAGCATTCAACGAATCAATGCCACTTTGTCATGGTATATAATCCTTTTAATACACTTCTGAATTCAGTTTGCTATCATTTGGTTCAGAATTTTTGGATTAATATTCTTAAGGAATATTGTTCTTATAGTAACTTTGTCTGGCTTTGGTATCAGGGTAATGTTAATCTCAGAGAATCAGAAAGTGTCCCCTCCTTGTCATTTTTTTTTGGAAAAATTTGAGAAGGATTAATATTCTTCATTCACTCATGAAGACAATAGGTCTACGGATTTTCTTTGTTGGGATTTTTTTTTCTACTGATTCAATCTGCTTACAAGTTACAGGTCTACGATGTAGTCTGTTTAGGTTTTGTGTATTCAGAAATTTGTCCATTTCATCCAGGTTACTCAACTGATTACTATAAAATTGTTAATAATCCCAGGCTGGAGTGCAGCAGTGTGGTCTCAGCTCACTGCAACCTCCATCTCCCAGGTTCAAGTGATTCTCATGCCTCAGCTGCCTAAGTCACTGGGATTACAGGTGTGCGCCACCATGCCTAGCTAATTTTATGTATAGTTAGTAGAGATGAGGTTTCACCATGTTGGCCAGGCTGATCTCAAACTCCTGACCTCAAGTGATCCACCCACCTTGGCCTCCCAAAATGCTAGGATTACAGGTGTGTGCCACTGCTCCCAGCCTATTTTCCTATTTTTTATTTCATTTATCTGTGCTCTTTATTGTTTCTTTCCTTCTAGACTTTGCTTCAGTTTGTTCTTGTTCTAGTTCCTTAAGTTGAAATGTTAGGTTGTTGATTTGATATCTTCCTTAAATTTTTTTTTTTTTTTTTTTTTTTTTGAGACAAAGTCTTGCTCTGTCGCCAGGTACCAGGCTGGAGTGCAGTGGCACGATCTCGGCTCACTGCAACCCCTGCCTCCTGGGTTCACGCAATTCTGCCTGAGCCTCCTGCGTAGCTGGGACTACAGGCGCACGCCACCACTCCCAGCTAATTTTTTGTATTTTTAGTAGAGACAGGGTTTCACCATGTTGGCCAGGATGGTCTTGATCTCTTGACCTTGTGGTCCATCCGCCTCGGCCTCCCAAAGTGCTGAGATTACAGGCTTGAGCCACTGCGCCCGGCCTCTTCCTTATTTTTTAATGTAAGTGTTGACAGTCATAAAATTCTCCCTTAGCACTGCTTTTCCTGTGTCTTATAAGTTTTAGTATGTTTTATTTTTGTTTTCATTTATCCCTAAGTATTTTCTAGTTTTTCTTGTGATTTCTTCTCTTACATATTTGTAGCCTAAGAGAGTGTTATTTAATTTTCACAAATTTGTGAATTTTTCAGTGTTATTTCTTTTACTTTTGTTGATTTCTACCTTTATTCTATTGTAGTCAGAGACCATATCTTGTACAATACGTATCATTTAAAATTTACTGAGACTTAATTTGTGGCCTAACATGTCATGTATACTGGAAAATATCTAATGTATACTTGCGGTAAATGTATGTGTGGTATGCTTGGGTAGTGTTGTGTATATGTTTGTTAGAACTAGTTTATTACTGTGCTAGATCTTCTGTTTTCTTATCCTCTCTTTGGCGGTTCTATTCATCACTGGATTATTGACATCTCCAACTATTAATGTAGAAATATCTCCTCCAATTTTGTCAAATTTTACTTTATATGTTTTGATTGTCTGTTATGAGGTGCATAAATATTTATAATTATTATTTGTTGTATCTTCCTGCCGTATTGAACCTTTTATTAAGATATATTTTTGTCTCTCCTACCTTTTTTGACTTAAAGTCTATTTTGTGAGAAATTAGCATAGCATCTTCTGCCTTTTGGTTACTATTTGCGTGAAATACCATTTTCCGTCCTTTCACTTTTAAACTTTTTGGCTCCTTAAATCTCAAATGACTTTTATAGACAATACATAATTGAGTTATGTTTTTAAAATCCAGTCTGCAAATGTCTTTCAATTGGAGAGTTTAGTTCATTTACATTTAAAATAATTACTAATAAGGAAATACTTCCTTCTGTTATTTTGGTATTTGTTTTCCATATGTCTTGCAGCTTTTTTTGTCTCTCATTTTCTGCATTTCTGCCTTTGCGTTTAGTTGATTATTTTGTATTGAAATGTTTAATTTCCTTTCTCATTTCATTTTGCCAATATTCTATAGCTATTTTCTTTTAGTTACCATGAAGATTACATTTAATATCCTAAAATTACACACACTAATTTCAACCATGGCATCTTAACTTGAATAATAATGAAAAAACTCCGTTCCCTTAATGGCTGCATCCTTACCTCTTGCAATTATTCATGTCACAAAATTATATCTTTATACATTGTGTGCTCCAAAACACAAACTAAAAATTATTCTATATGCATTAGTCTCTTAAATTATATGAAAAATAAAGATTTACAAACCAAAGTTCCAGTAATGCTAGCTTGCAGACGAATAATTGTTTTTAAAATGTATTAGTCTTTTAAATTATGCAGAAACCAAAAAGTGGTGTTACAAACTATTTTTGCAAATAATACAGGATTTTATAACTGCCCATGTATCTACCTTTAGTGAGATCCTTCTACAGCTTCAAGTTACTTTTTAGTGCCCTTTCGTTTCACTTGTTATGACCACTTTGGTATTTCTTGCAAGGCAGATCTAATGATAACCCACTCCTTTAGCTTTTGTTTATCTGAGAATATCTTAATTTCTTCTTCACCTTTGAAGGACAGTTTTTTTTCCTTAGACTTTTTAATGATAGGGGTTTTTTGTTTTGCTTTTGGCACTTTGAGTACATTGGCCCACTGCTTTCAGGCCTTTGGCTTCTTATGAGAAATCTGGATAATCATATTGTAGATCCTTGTATGAGACAAGTTGCATCCCTCTTGATGTTTTCAGGTTTTTCTTTTGTCTTTTGAAAGCTTGATTATAATGTGTCTTGATGTAGTTTTCTGTTTTGTCTTATTTGGAGTTTCTTTGATGTTTATATTTATGTATGTTATGAAAATTGGTCACAATCATCCTGGACAACAAAGCAAGACCCTATCCCTAACAAAAAACATTAAAAAAAATAAAACTAGCCAAGTGTGGTGGTACATGCCTGTAATACCAGCACTTTGGGAGACTGAGGTGGGAAGATCACCTGAGTTTGAGGTTACAGTAAAATATGATTGCACACTGCACTCCAGCTTGGGTGACAGAGCCAGAGCCTACCCCTAAAATAAATATATAATTTAGAATACCAATATTGGAAAGCTTTCAACCATTAATTTTTCAAATATTTTCTGTATCCCAAATATTCTATCTCTCTTCTTTATCTGAGACTTCCACAATGTTAATGCTTCTCAGTTTGATGGAGTAACACAGGTCCCATAGACTCTGTTAACTTTATCTTTTTTCTTTTTATTCCTAATATTCAATAATTTCCATTGCTCTATCTTCAATTTTGTTCACTTTTTTTCTTCCACTTGCTCAGATCAGCTTTGAATTACTCTAGTGAATCTTTCATTTCAATTATTGTACTTTCTAGCTCACAGAATTTCTTTTCTTTAGGTTGTCAGTCTCTTTATTAACATTTCCATCTTGTTCATACATTGTTTTGTTTTGTTCTGTTTTACCTTCTCAACAACTTCTTTAGTTGAGTATCTTTAAGTGTATTATTTTAAAGATTTTGTCTAGTAGATCCTTATATGCCTTGTACTTTTTTGTTTTAACTCTGGAAATCAGATTCTTCCTCTACTCCTGGGTTTACTGCTCTTTGTTATTATTTTTGTTTGTTGTTTCTGTTTTCTTGATTGTTGTATGTTCTCTGTGCCAATCATCAGTGTAAAGTGTAAACTTAAGGTCTTCTTAGGAGTTTCTGATTCTGTGCTTTTTCCTGGATATGTATGGTCACTTTCTAATTTTTTCTGTATGCACAGTTTTTTTTTTTTTTTTAACGTTTTCTTTTCTTTTCTTTTTTTTTTTTTTTTTTTTAAGGTTCTGGGGTACGTGTGCAGGTCTTGCAGGGTTGTTGCACAGGTGTATACATAACCAGGCGGTTTGCTGCCTCTATTCCCCCTTCATCTATATTCGGCATTTCTCTCCATGTTATCCCTCCCCACCCCCCGTTGCCCCTGCCCTAGCCCACCCCAACTGCCCCCAGTATGTGATGCTCCTCTCCCTGTGTCCACATGTTCTCATTGTTCAACACCTGCCTATGAGTGAGAACATGTGGTGTTTGGTTTTCTGTTCTTCTGTCAGTTTGCTGAGAATGATGGTTTCCAGATTTAACCAAGTTCCTACAAAGAACATGAACCAATCATTTTTTATGGCTTCATAGTATTCCATGGTGTACATGTGCCACATTTTCTTTATCCAGTTAATCATTGATGGGCATTTGGGTTGGTTCCAGGTCTTTTCTATTGTACACAGGGCCACAGTGAACATACGTGTGCATGTGTCTTTATAGTACAACGCTTTATAGTCTTTGGGTATATATCCAGTAATGGGATTGCTAGGTCAAATGGAATTTCTATGTCTAGATCCTTGAGGAATCACCACACTGTCTTTCACAATGGTTGAACTAATTTACACTCCCACCAACAATGTAAGAGTGTTCCTATTTCTCCACATCTTCTCTGGCATCTGTTGTCTTCAGATTTTTTAATGATTGCCATTCTAACTGGCAGGAGATGGTACCTCAATGTGGTTTTCATTTACATTTCTCTGATGACCAGTGATGATGAGCATTTTTTCATGTTTGTTGGCCTCGTATATGTCTTCTTTTGAGAAGTATCTGTTCATATCCTTTGCCCACTTTTGAATGGGTTTGTTTGTTTTTTTCTTGTATATCTGTTTTAGTTCTTTGTAGATTCTGGATATTAGCCCATTGTCAGATGGGTAGGTTGCAAAATTTTTTTTCCCATTCCATTGGTTGCCGGTTCCCTCTAATGATTGTTTATTTTTCTGTACAGAAACTCTGAAGTTTAATTAGATCCCATTTGTCTATCTTGGCTTTTGTTGCCATCACTTTTGGTGTTTTAGTCATGAAGTCCTCTATGTCTTGGATGGCTTTGCCTGCGTTTTCTTTTAGAGTTTTTATGGAGTTATGTTTTATGTCTAAATCTTTAATGCACCTGGAGTTAATTTTAGTGTAAGGTGATAGGAAGGGGTCCAGTTTCTGCTATCTGCACATTGCTAGCCAGTTTTCCCAACACCATTTATTAAACATGGAGTCATTTCTCGATTGCTTGTTTTCGTCAGATTTGTCAAAGAGCAGATGGTTATAGATGTGTGGTGTTGCTTCTGAGGCCTCTGTTTTGTTGCATTGGTCTATGTCTCTGTTTTGGTACCAGTACCATGCTGCTTTGATTACTGTAGCCTTGCAGTATAGTTTGAAGTCAGTCAGTGTGATGCCTCTGGCTTTGTCCTTTTGCTTAGGATTGTCTTGACTATGCAGGCCCTCTTTTGGTTCCATATGAAGTTTAAAGTGGTTTTTTCGAGTTCTGTGAGGAAGGTCATTGGTAGCTTGATGGGGATAGCGTTGAATCTATAAATTACTTTGGTTAGTATGGCCATTTTCACGATACTGATTCTTCCTAACCATGAGCATGGAATGTTTTTCCATCTGTTTGTGTTCTCTCTTATTTGCTTGAGCAATGGTTTGTGGTTCTCCTTGAAGAGGTCCTTTATATCCTTTGTTAGTTGTATTCCTAGGTATTTTCTTCTCTTTGTAGCAATTGTGAATGGGAGTTCCCTCTCAATTTGGCTCTCTGTTTGTCTATTATTGGTGTATAGAAATGCTTATTTCTTCACATCGATTTTGTATCCTGAGACTTTCCTGAAGTTGCTTATCAGTATGAGGAGATTTTGGGCTGAGACGATGGGGTCTTCTAAATATACAATCATGTTGTCTGCAAATAGAGACAATTTGACTTTCTCCTTTCCTAACTGAACACCCTTTATATCTTTTTCTTGCCTGATTGTTCTGGCTAGAACTTCCAATATTATGTTGAATAGGAGTGGTGAGAGAGGGCATCCTTGTCTAGTGCCTGATTTGAAAGGGAATCCTTCCAGCTTTTGCCCGTTCAGTATGATATTGGCTGTGGGTTTGTCATAAATAGCTTTTATGATACGTTCCGTCAATACCTAGTTTATTGAGAGTTTTTAGAATGAAGGGCTGTTGAATTTTGTTGGAGGCCTTCTCTGCATCTGTTGAGATAATCATGTGGTTTTTGTCTTTGGTTCTGTTTATGTGATGGATTATGTTTATGGACTTGCAGATGTTGAGCAAGCCTTGCATCCCTGGGATGAAGCCTACCTGATGGTGATGAATACTCTTTTTGATGTGCTGTTGCATTTGGTTTGCCAGTATTTTATTGAAGATTTTTGCATCTGTGTTCGTCATGGATATTGACGTTGAGTTTTCTTTTTTCATTGAGTCTCTGCCTGGTTTTGCTATCAGGATGATGCTGGTCTCATAAAATGAGTTAGGGAGGATTCCTTCTTTTTGTATTGTTTGGTATAGTTTCAGAAAGAATGGAACCAGCTCCTCTTTATACATCTGGTAGAATTTGGCTTTGAACCCATCTTGAATGGGACTTTTTTTGGTTTGTAGGCTATTGATTGCTGCCTCAACTTCAGCCCTTGTTACTTGTCTATTCACAGTTTAAACTTCTTCCTGGTTTAGTCTTGGAAGGGTGCAATTGTCCAGGAGTTATCTATTTCTTCCAGATTTATTGGTTTGTGTGCATAGAGTTGTTGTAGTACTCTCTGATGGTGGTTTGTATTTCTGTGGAATCAGTGGAAATATCTCCTTTGTCATTTTTTATTGCATCTATTTGATTCTTCTCTTTTCTTTTTTATTAGTCTGGCTAGCAGTCTATTTTGTTGATCTTTTCAAACAAACAGCTCTTGTATTTATTGAGTTTTTGAAGGGTTTTTTGTATCTCTATCTCCTTCAGTTCTGCTCTTAGTTATTTCTTGTCTTCTGCTGGCTTTCGAGGTTTTTTTTTTTATCTTGCTCCTCTAGCTCTTTCAATTTTGATGATAGGGTGTTGATTTTAGATCTTTCCTTCTTTCTCATGTGGGTATTTATTGCTATAAATTTTCCTCTTGACACTGCTTTAAAGGTGTCCCAGAGATTCTGATATGTTGTGTCTTCATCCTCTTTGGTTTTAAAGAACATCTTTATTTCTGCCTTCATTTCATTGTTTAGCCAGTCAGCACTCAGAAGCAAGTTGTTCAGTTTTCAAGTTAGTTGTGCAGATTTGAGTGAGTTTCTTAATTCTGAGTTCTAATCTGATTGCACTGTGGTCTGATAGACTGTTATGATTTCCATTCTTGTGCATTTGCTGAGGAGTTATTTGCTTCCAATTATGTGGTCATTTTTAGAGTAAGTGCAATGTGGTGCTGAGAAGAATGTATATTCTGTGGATTTGGGGTGGAGCGTTCTGTATATGTCTATTAGGCCCACTTGGTCCAGCTCTGCATTCGAGTCCTGGATATCCTTGTTAATTTTCTGTCTCGTTGATCTGTCTAATATTGACAGTGGCGTGTCAAAGTCTCCCACTATTATTGTGTGGGAGTCTAAATCTCCTTTTAGATAGTTAAGAACTTGCTTTATGTATCTGAGTGCTTCTGTGTTGATTGCGTATATATTTAGGACAGTTAGCGCTTCTTGTTGGATTTATCCTTTTACCATTATGTAATGCCCTTCTTTGTCTCTCTTGATCTTTGTTGGTTTGAGGTCCATTTTATCAGAGACTAGGATTGCAACCCCTGCTTTTTTTTATTCTCCATTTGCTTGGTAAACCTTCTTCCATCCCTTTATTTTGAGTCTATGTGTGTCTTTGTAAGTGAGATGGGTTTCCTGAATACAGCACACCAATGGGTCTTGACTTTTTATCCAGTTTGCCAGTCTGTGTCTTTTGATTGGGGTGTTGAGTCCGTTTACATCCAATGTTAATGTTGTTATGTGTGAATTTGATCCTGACATTTTGTTCCTGGCTGGTTTTCTTGCCCATTAGCTGACTCCGTTTTTTTATTGCATTTTTGGTCTTTGCCATTTGGTGTGCTTTTGCAGTGGCTGGTACTTATTCCTTTCCATGTTCAGTGTTTCTTTCAGGAGCTCTTGTAAGGCAGGTCTGGTGGTGATGAAATCTCTCAGTAATTGCTTATCCATAAAATATTTTATTTCTCCTTCACTTATGAAGTTTAGTTTGGCTGGTTATGAGATTCTGGGTTGAAAAGTTCTTTTCTTTAAGAATGTTGAATATTGGCCCCCACTCTCTCCTGGCTTGTAGGGTTTCTGCTGAGAGGTCTGCTCTGAGTCTGATTGGCTTTCCTCTGTGGGTGCCTTGTCCTTTCTCTCTGGCTGCCCTTAGCAGTTTTTCGTTGATTTCAACCCTGGTGAATCTGACGATTATGTGCCTTGGGGTTGCTCTTCTTCAGGAATATCTCTGTGGAGCTCTCTGTATTTCTTGGATTTGAATGTTGGACTGCCTTGCTAGGCTGGTGAAGTTCTTCTGGATGATATCCTGGAGCATGTTTTCCAGCTTGGATTCATTCTCCCCATCATATTCAGGTACACTGATCAAGCATAGATTAGGTCTTTTCACATAATCCCATATTTCTTGGAGGCTTTGTTGATTTCTTTTCACTCTTTTTCCTCTCATCTTGCCTTCTCTTTTTATTTCATTGAGTTGAGCTTCAATCTCTCATATCCTTTCTTCTGTTTGATCGATTCTGCTGTTAAAACTTGTGTTTGCATCACATAGTTCTCATGCTGTGTTTTTCAGCTCCATCAAGTAGTTTATATTCTTCTCTAAGCTGGTTATTCTAGTTAGCATTTCAGCTAACCTTTTTTCAAGGTTTTTGGTTTCTTTGCTTTGGGTTAGAATGTGTTCCTTTAGCTCAGAAAAGTTTGTTATTACCCACCTTCTGAAGCCTGTTTCTGTCAATTTGTTGCACTCTTTCTCGGTCATGTTGTGTTCCCCTCTTGATGAGGAGTTGTCATCTCTTGAAGGAGAAGAGGCATTCTTGTCTTGATGGTTTTGTCTTCTTTGCGCTATATTTTCCCCATCTTCTTGGATTTATGTAGCTTTGATCTTAGGGAGCTGCTTGACGAGGTCACTTGTCTGCCTGTCAAGGTGCTACTGGGTTTCCAGGAACTCCCAATGTTTTCATTCTTAATATCTGACTCCCAAAATGGAAAAAAAAAGAGCACTGGCCGTCTAAATGTCTTGAATTCACTTCAGCTTGAGAGAGAGAGGCTTGCAAACATAGGACAAACAACAACAGCTCCCTGACTGTTTTTCACACTTCCGTGATTAAATGTAGCAATTGTTGGTCAGAATACAGATTCCTGCTATTTGAAGAACAGGGTCTTTTCTTTGTTCATCCTGACTGCTACAAGCTGTGTGCATGTTACTCCAGGAACACATGCATAGCTGCCATTGGGCTGAGGGTGGGGGAATGGGTGTCTGCTTCTGTGCAAATAGCTGAAATGGGCTAAAATTAATTACAATTTACTGTCTAAGCTTTCTCTTTGATGTTGCAAGCCTTCAGTAGACTCCAGAATTCCAAAATAGTTACGTCATATTCTGTCAGTGCAATTTTTTTCTAGATAGGGAGAGTAATTACCAGGACTTCCTATTCCACTATCTTCCCAGAATCCTCTTGAAGGTTTCTGTTTTTTACTTCCTACATGACGTGTTCATAGTCAATAGACTTTGTACTTTTAGTTAATTTTCTCCCGAATGATATAAATCTAGGATTTATCCAGCCATATTCTCATGCTTGTCTGTTAGCCAATAGCCCACAGTTTTGAACTTACTTGGATATAGGTTAGCAGCACAATCTGGAATCAGGAAACACACTTTTTAAATTTAACCTTGTGCAGTTCAAACCCAATACTTTAAGTTTCATGACCTAACCCATAGTAAAAATATTCCTATGTTTTGTCTATCTCCTTTATCTCCAGTTCTCAGTAGAAAGAAAAGGTTTATAATGAAGAAATCAAGAGACAAAAATGATTTTGGTTGCATCAAAATTAAATAACAAAAGTTTATGTAATAAATGTTAGCCTTATTTAATAGCTCACCCAGGTATGAATGAGTAGTCCCTACCCCATAAAAATTATATGTAATTGTATGTCATTCCCAAGATCCTGTGAGGTCTAACAGTGAGCTGGAACCTGTATATTGACAAACACAGCTAAAAACTTGATTTTTTTGTTTTAGATTTTCATTGGTAATTTTCAGTCTAACTGTATGATTACATGCCTGCCAGCGCCCAAAAGAATAAGTGGTCTGTAGCCTTGTTATCAATTCTTTACAGTGATACTTATCATTAGCTGGACATCCTTCTACATTACAACTTTAAGGTCTTTAAGTGGAATTTTAAGCACGGTTTTTTTTTTTTTTCTCATTTTCAGTAATGATAACAGAGCAGATATTCACTGTCCCAAGTATGGTAGGCTTTTATATTTTTAAGATGAATTTCTTTTAGCCATGTGTATATATGTGCATAAGTAAGAGTCATTAATAAAACTATTAACATACAAAAAAAGGAAAAAAGTGCATAAAAGTAAAGGTACAGCTCCACAGTTTAGTAAGAAGCAAACACCTTAGAAATGACATGTAAGTAAAAAAATATATATATTTTGTTCTCTTAATCAGTACCTACCTTTCTGTTCCCCAAAACTACCAGATATTATATAGCATACATTTTTTTGTGTATGGCATTTTTTGCTCAATATTATGTTGGCCAAACTTATTCACTGCTGTCTAGTGTTTGATTGTGTCATTATACCACCATGTATTCATCCGTTCCATTGTTGACAGACACCTGTGTTGGAGTTCTTGTCTCTGTGATTAATATGGCAATGGACAAACTGTTATTTGTGTCTCTCGTTCACACGTGCATGCATTTCTACTTGTTACGTAGCTACAACAAGTATAGCTACTGAATAAGATATGCTTATATTCTACTTTAATATGTAATCCTCAATAATATTTCAGAGTGCTTATAAAATTGCACTCTAGCAAGCATTGTGACAGAAGTATTACTCTACATTTTCACCAACACTTGATATGGTTAGTCTGTTAAATATCAGCTGTTCTTGTGTGTAGTTGTGTCACATTGTAGCTTTAATTTGTGTTTTCTCGATTACTTGTACAATTGAGTACTTCTTCACGTATTTTTGAGCAATTTAGCTACCTTTTTCTGTGAAGTATCTATTCAGGCCTAATGCCTACTTACATTGAGCACTGTGGCTTTTTCTTATTGATTTTTGTGACATAGAACCTCTGTTATAATGGTTAATACTGGTAAGAGTTGAAGCACTATTCTCTTTTCAAATTCTTGATGTGAATGATTTGTCCAGTGCTTCTGTTTAAATCATTTTGCTGGACTTTATCAATGTCATTGCCTTTCAAATAACCAACTTTTAACTTTAATCTATGTTGCTATACTCTATTGAATATTTGTTTTCAATTTCAGTATTTTTATTCTCTAGTCTTTTTTATTTCCTTCTTTCTTGAGGGGTAATTAGCTATTGTTTTTCTAATTTATAAAAACCAAGATCATTAGATTTTAGCCTTTCTCATTTTCTAATACATGCATTGAAAGCTACACATTTCCCTCTGAAACCCCAAATTTTTTTTTATAATTTCACAATCTTATAGTTAAAATTTCTTATTTGCATTGTGATTTTTTTCTTTGACCTACTATTTAAAAGTTATTTCTTAATTAGTACAAAGAGAGCTTTTCTAACCAACTTTGTTATTGATGTCCAGTTTAACTATTACTGTGGCCAAACAACATACTCCACATTATTACAGCTTTTCAAATATATTGAGACTCGCTTTAAGGTCCAATTTCTAGTTAATTTAGGTAAATGTTTTAAATGCTCTCGAAAATAATGTATATCTTTAATTTATCGAATTTAGTCGTCTACGTAGCTCACTTAGGTAAATTTTGTTAATAAGCTTGTTCACATCTTTTATACCCTGACTGAAGTTTTACTTGGTTGGTTCACTTTATCAGTTAATAAGAGAAGTGTTTTCAAATCTCTCATAATAGTTGTGGATATGTATGTAGCTCCTTTAAGTTCTATTTTTGGTGTCTACATTTTGAGGCCATGTTAAGAGGTTCATACACACATAGAATTGTCACATCTTCCTGGTGGATTGACGTTTCTTTTCCATTCAAAATGGACCCTTTTATTATTTGGTAATGCTGTGGCTGATATTACTATAACTCAGTATGCTTTCTTTTGGCTATGTTTGCATGGTATAGCTTTGACATCCTTTTACTTTTGGTAGCCTCATGTTCTTATAAGGATTATGTAGCTAGGCTAAAACTATGTATCTTTAAGTTGAATAGACTTCATTTACCTTTGCGGTAATTACTATTTAAAATTTTAGATCATAGTATTTACTTTCTATTTGCCCCACCTGTCCTAGGTTCTCTTTTCCCTTCATTCTTGTGTTTGTAAATCGATTTTTAAAAAAATTATTCCATCTTCCCACATATTTCAAAGCACCCACATTGTGCGATTTTGAAATAGTTGTTGTAAAAATTTAAGAAAATGTACAAAGTGCAGCAACAAAATTTTATCACACAGTATCATTTAATAATTGGATTTCTTTCAAGTAATTTCTTTGTTTTCAGGTGTGTACATAATTTTATATCCTTTCTTGAAAAGTATATTACAGTTTTTAATGCAGCCACATCTTTTCTCCAAAACGTTATTTATTAGTGAAATGCTAATGCATTATAAATGGCATTATGGTATGTATGTAAAATAATATATGTAAAATTATATGTAACATATACAATACATGTTTTGTATATGTAAAACATTTTTACATATATAGAATTTTACATATTTTAAGTCTCTGTACTATTCAGCACAAGATTTCACAGGTCTTTACCTACTATATTTTCTTAAAATTTGCAGAAAGTATTTGAAATATTATAAAGTTAAATATTTTTCAGATTTAAAATTTTACAAATGATTATAATTATTAAAATTCTCATTATAAAGTTTAATCATGGATACAATTAAGTGTAAGAGTCCCAAAGTTATAATTGGTTATTAACTAATACTGTGTAACTTATTAACTAATACTGCGTGTGTATACATGTATAAAATGAGATATTTTGTTATTCTTGCTAATCCATCAGATGTCTGTTTAAAGTTATGAATCACAAAGAACCAAGTCTCAAATCTGATACACTTCAAACTTTTTGTCCTGTTTTTACACAATCAATCAACAGGGTGGTCATATCTGCAGAAGTAGAAGCCCATTAGGTGAAGTGGAAAAACAGAGGAGTCTGATTGGTCATTCAAAAGCAGTAGTTCCAAAATAATGTTTAGATAATGGAATTGTTTTATTCTGTTAGTATTTTGAACAAGCAGTCTGAACATTACCAAGCACACCTGTGGTTTGCCTTACCTTAACTAGGCTGATTAGCAGCCAGTTGTTGGTCTGATAATATTCATTGCTGTTTGGCAAGGGGATAGCAGCTTAAATCCTTCTGGATTTGATAACTCAATGCACACGTTCTTGCCTTCTGTCCATACTTGCGTTCCTGAGATGATCACTTACTCAAGACAGGTTCAATTAGGATCAAGAAGAATCCATTCTATTCTAGGACTTTTGATTGTGTTGTTGGAGGAAAGGAACTCTTCCACTTGTCTGCTCTGCGGTGTTAGGATCCCAAAGCTTCCAGGGACCACAGAAAGGGAGTGTAAAACTGACACTGTGAGAGTAGATATCAGGCTGGATGGTGGGAAGAAACATTAAGTCCTGAAGGCATCACCTGAGCCCTGAATCCAGTTACGCTTGAAAATGATGTATTTCTACTTTTTTAGTATGAGTCCATTCCTAATCTTTTAGTATACGCGTCAGTAAACACCTTTCTTTTCCTGTAGGCCAATTTCAGTCAGACTTTCTGTCACTGACAACTGAAAATTCTAACTTCCAAGATCTTACACATTGCTTCATAGCACTGGTCCAATGTGATGTTACTATTACTTCAGGGCCAACCTCTCTCAGTAGACTGTAGTCTGCATGCAAACATCAGCAGCATGTCATTTGTTCAGCGCTGCACTTCCAATACGTAGAACTATTCTGACCCATGATTGGTACTTGATAATACCGAATGACTGAATAAATAACCCAAACTGAGTATTTTCTTAGCCATGTTCCCAAAGTTATTAATAAGTTAACTCTATGGAGCTATTTTTATGTGCTTGAAAGTTGTTTCAAGATGAAAATACATCCATACGTACAGATATACATATAGTTGTGCACTTAAATTTCTATATAGTAGTCATCTTCCACAGAACTAATGATTGCCTATGATCTCTGATATGAATGAAACAATGCTGCTTTTTTTTGCTCTGTGAACTTGGAAAAAATCTATTTCTCTGAGTGTCTGTTGGCTTACCAGTGAAAAGTGCTTTCCTCAAGGTAGATATTTGTGGACAGTAGTCTCCCGGTAAACAGAAATAGTACTAGTACAAGGAACTAACTAGATAACCAGAAGAGAAGAGAGAACATATACTCAGTTCAAAACCAAAGTGCTCGCATGGACAAAAGCAAAGGCCAGGGCTGCATAACACTGACATTTTTATTAGAATTCATTTGTAACAAATGGAACTTGTGTCAGCAAAGAACTGATTTTCATACAGACTTCTTTCGCCACCAATGTAACGAAGTAAGAAAATAAAAAGCACGCCTTTCATTCTGTAAAACATTTACGCGTACTACTAATTAGAGGTAATTGTATTTTTTTAACAAGCCATTTTACAAGTTATTTTTTTAAGTTTTTCAGTCTATGCATCCAAAACGAGAGCAAAGAACACAACTGTTATTATCTTTGTAAAGACACTCCAAGCTGGGATGGCAAAGCCACATAACGGATGGATAGAATGGATCTGTAGCCTTCTGATCTCTGCTGGAGTATCAGGGCACCCATAAACCCAAAAGGAACCAAAACCCAAAAAGAAAAACAAAAAGGGGATTAGAAATAAAAGGAAGGACTTAAAGCAAAACCGAAAATAAACAGGAAAGAAAAAAATACGTGCATTTTTTCCCTTCCTGTTTCTATGTTGTGTTATTTACATACACACAAATGAATTTCCGAAGCAGTTTCTTACAGATGGGTTCAAGTAATATCATTATTGGGTGTAGAATCAATAGGGCAGTGCATAGTACAAAGGTATAGAAAGTGCAAAGTTCCCTAGAGGCCCTTCCCTCCCCTGGCTGTCCTCGCCGTTGTCTAACCATGCAAATCATTTTTAAAAAAGAGCTAAAATAAAGTTCTGTACAAATCACTTTTTATATATTTTGATTTTTTTTACCATTGTAACTAATTACAAAATTATACATAACTACACGTACATAGGTAAATAATAGCACCGTACTGGTTATGATGATGAAAATAACTGGGAACTTGAAAGCTTGTGGTAATGGCAGATAAAGATGTTTACCTGGGAAATTAAAACTTGAATGGTTGTACAGAAAAGCACAGAGTGGAATGCACATCAATGACAGTAAGGGAGTTAGTTCTAGGAACAGCTCCTGAACAGTAAGATTCCTGCAATAGTCTCCGCCTCGTTCGTCTATGGTATGCATCCCATTCATTTTCTTCTTCTTATTATTGTCATCTTTCCCTTTGCCAAATGGGCAGTTTTTGTTTCAGGGAGAGAAGCTGCTCATTGGCCAATCATTTCTGGTGTGCAATGCTCCATCAGATTCTACGTGTCCAACAAGGCATGTCTAGATGAGGCAATGTCTGTCTGACCCCCTTTGTTTAACTCAAAGAAAATTATAGCACTGAGTAATCTGGCACTTGGATAAATCTCCAAAAGATACAAAGTAAAAGAAAACGATAACAGACCCACATAGTGCACATTCTTCTCTGGTTCTGATGTAGGTTAGAGAGTCTCATTCTGAGGTAGCCTTCTAGATACTTTTTTTTTTTTAGTATTATATATTTTTTCTTTTTCTTTTTTTTCTTTTTCTTTGTTTTTTACAAAAGGGCTCAAATACAATGCTTGCAAGTGTTTGGTCTCTTGGATTTCATTCTGCTAGCAATGGGAAAATGTGGAAAACAAAAGTCCTTCCATGCAGAACATCCATGAAGCTAAAATTAAACCAAAGTAGTATACTCATACCAAAAACTCTTTAAGAGTTCCTTGGATATTTTGAGGATTATTTAAAATCATGTAAAATGTGGCAAACTCATGCCATCATCCATGGCTTCCTATAGAAATTACGCTGGAAGAATTGGGGGTAATATATATATATATATATATATGGTTTATTTCCCCTTTTAGAAAAATCCTAATGGAATATCAAATATATTCCAAAGTTGCCAGTGATACTTGTTACTAAAATAAGTTTGGTGCAGTTACTGCATGTTCCAGAGCAGATTTGGAAGGGAATATAAATAAAACCAGTAGTTTTTTCTGATGTTGACAATTATAAAAGGAAGAAGGGCCCTGATTATCCAAGTGCTTTGGGCTGGTACAATCACTAACATCCCCGACTTGGCTGAAAACTAGGAATGCATATTATTCAAAGAGTTTTTTGTACATGTGGTAAACAGATAATGCTTTAATAGAAAGAGTAACAGATACGAACAGTGAATGGAAATACGAACCAAAAGCTAAAAGGAAATGCTATTAAAATAGGCATCAATTATAAGGCACTCTAAATGCAGAACTAAAACCAAAACGAAACAAAGTACAGCACTTCCCAGGAATGCTGTATGCCACAAAATGTTTCTGACTGAACAGAGTAACATGAATTTGGCTTTGCCCCTGTTACATATCATAAATGCAAATTTCATAGCACATACTATAGACAATATACGATTGAATACACTTTTTTAAAACAACTTGATAGCTGATATATTACAACATTCTCCCCTCCTAAAGGGATATGCACTGACCTTTCCCACATGCACACCTCTTAGCTATTTAATAATTTTTATTGCACTAGAGTGTTAGAAATATTGAACTTTGTTGGAAGCCTGGCTAATGAAACAGAATTTGTGAATATGATTGGGTGGGTGGGGGGAGATTGGGTAGGAAGTTAGGGGGTGAGGTTTGACAATCACTGATGTGCATTCCTCATTTCCCTTTAAAAAATTAAAGTTTTGTGATATTAATACCAATATGTCATAAAATTAAGAATAAATGGAAAGAGATGTTTACAATAGCTTTTTTTACGTTTAAAAAAACCAAATAATGGAAGAACTGATTGATAGCTATATCTATTTTTTGTGTGGACATACTGTCTATATATACATAGACACCCTTATAAAATATGGATATATATGTATATATGTTAGCAGCAACTTTATACTTTGCGCCTCCCTGTTGATTCCAAAAACAAAACAAAATAATAATTCTCTTTATTTGAAGAGAATGGGTACGTTCTCACCAATCAAAACTGAACAGAAGTGTAAAAGTAATATATCTGACGAGACTGATACTGTAGACTGAGTATTGCACAAAAATGTGCAAATTTTCAAATTATTTGAGATTTCTACAGCAAGATATTACAGATAACAGTTCTACAGCTTAAAAAAACCTACAATTTGGAAATAAAAAATGAAGTTATGTAACTTTTTTAAAATTCACTTTATCGAATGATACATTTTGTTAAAAAAAAGTTTACACAGTTAGAAATGAAGCACAGGTCAGCAGTATCTTTACAATACTAAAAAACTAAAGCAAGGACTTTCTTTTTAAACATTCCCCCCCTCCACTTTCCCCCTAAAATGTTATTATGAGCAGTATGGTGGGAAGGGGTGATGTCAAAGCAGAGTCCATTTCACTGTGAGAAGCCACACCAGCACCATCTTACGCTGAACTGCAGCCTTCAGGCAATTTCTCCTTGCGCCTTTCAAGCAATCCTGAATAAGATGGTGGTTCTTTGCTGTGATGTCGTCTTCCCTCGATTTTGAATCCTTGAGGTATCTGTAAATAAAATCCTTCAGATGCCTCATCAGTCAGGATTCTCTCCATAATTTTTCAGGTTAGATTATTAAACTGTGAATTCTTGGTCCACCTGGAATAATTTGTTTTTAATTTGTTGTGTGTGTAATAGTCCCACTAAGTAGTTGTTAGCTAGAAGTTAAGAAGGACTTCTCAAGTGCCCTGTATGGCTCAGAAGAGACTCCATGGATATTGAAGGGCCTGTAGTAAAAATCCAGAATGGGTCAGGGGTTTCTACGTTGCATAGTGGTCAAAGCTGCCCAGGTACTCTAGTGCGGCTCGATAGCAAAACTGATACTGATCCTGCAGGAGACAAGGAATGGGGAGAAACACAAGAAGGGACCATGAGTATACTTTAATAGAAAAATAAACGTCAATATTGGATAACAACATTATAGGGGCAAAATCCCTACTTTCGTCAATCGATCTAATCCTATGACCACCTGGTTATAGTGAACAAAGAAAAGTTAGCCACATGGGGTGTTTATTAACTTCGCTGATCAATTTGACTAAAATTATCTTTCAATTCCAAGCAGTGGTAGGTTGAGTGAACGTTACCTTCCCAGACAAGTGTTTTCCAAGTAGTAGCACACAATTACCACCAACTGAACACATAAAGTTAATACGTGCCTTATAAGCAGTTAATGGTGAAAGTCATCTTTTACAATTATCTGCTCATTTGTGTTAACTCATTCTCAGTTTAAATATTTAAAATATTTAATAATTGTGATAACTTATTCTCAGTTTAACTATTTCTCAGGACAAGCTGCCCTGAGAAAAATTGGGATTTATCTTCTGAGCTGCTGCCCACAGAATTTTGAATTGAAGAAAAATATGATTGGACAGTAGAGCCTGCACTGAGAATCAGTCACAGTCATTTATGATGTTCACATGTAAGTGACAGAGACAGCCAAAGGTAGGTGGTGTGGCACACCAGGCACACAAATCCATTTACCCAGGGCACTGGACTGCCGAGCTTTTCATCCCTGAAAATGGCATCACAAGATTGGCTGCCCACATCAAAAAATACCTGTGAATTCAGCCCAATTCTGTGTGATTGCTAGCTGTCTGTTTCAGAAAGGCACACACTAAAATAAAACAGTATCAAGCGTGGCCTTTTTCAGACAAGAACACTATCATATTGGAATAAGTTGAAGCATTGTTGGAGAGATGGAAAAATTATGATTTATAGATCTCTTTAGGGATGAGAAAAAGTAGGATTTTTCCCCATAAAAGAAACCTATTTTCAGTAGCCAATCGGGCTGAAAGTAGATAGTTTCTATTTTGCTTAAATGTGCATTTTCGTACAATGAAAACGGCAATGCAAAATAAATGGTGTTTACTTTCCTATCTTGTCACAGGAAGTTGCTCGCCTAAGTGTTAAGGCTTTTTAAATGTCCAATTTCCTTCTGTCACCCCCAAGACCTATTAAGTTTGTCAGGCTGACACAATGTTTTGAGTATTGCAAGTCAAACACTTGAAATCAATGTTTGGAAGATACTGAGGAACACATATAAATTGTATAATTTGGTGGCCTTCTGCAGAACATAAACTCGATCAGTAATATTATCTTTAGATATGAATGGTCAAGAGACCAGACTGGCTCAATCATAAACTCATTATTATGAGAAATATCCAAATTTTCATATTAATTATTGGCATATAAAATGAGGGGCTAATATAGTATCTGTAGGCTTATCTAGAATCAAAATGTTTTGAATGGTCATGTTAAGACAAATATAGAACAGCTGATATCGCTGTAGGCATACAAAGGGAGAATGAAATAGTTAAATGGGCTGAGATTATATTATGTACTAAACATGCTTTCTATATATTTGTATATATACTATAGGAATATGAATATGATGAATTTTGTGAAATTGCCATTTTATTGGTAAAAAATGGTCCAACAGTGAAATTTAACATAGCTCAATCTAACACAGAATCTCACCCCATTTAAAAAAGGGGGGAAATGAGGTTCAAAATTATTAAACAGTTTGATGCTTTCCCCACAGTATGTATTGTCTGGTGTTGAGAGAGTCTGGGCTCCAGGAGGTCTGGCTAGCAAAATGTAGGCTCTTGAGATGTGAAAAATGCAACAGATTTTCTCACCTCTGTCTGTACCATGGCTGGCCGTTGTGTTCTTAACATTTTGACAGTCTGGAAGATATCTACGACTCCTTCATATCTCATTCTTTCCAGAACAATGCTTAGTGTTATGAAGACTCCAGTTCTTCCAACGCCAGCGCTGCCACAATAACAAAAGCATTGTTACTGGGTGAGATGTGCACAGTCTTGGCCACTTTTGCTTGGGGTGGACATACTGCTACCAGCTTCCACATTCCATGTTTCTCCACAGCATAGAATGTGCTGGTAGCAGAATGTTCAGGAAAATGTGGCATCATATTCACCAAATGATTACTCTTGGGATAGTGAGTGAGTTGTAACAGCATGTGATAATGAAGGTGGAGTAATTAGGAGTAAGTCTAATCAAAGTCTTTTCAATAGGGACTTATACCATTTTAGAAAGACAAAGGAAACATAACAAATAAATGAAAAAAAGAAAAGGTAAATAACATATAGGTTCATATAATTCATGGAGCTTCTAAAATTTAGAACTTGCCTCCTTAACGTCTTTAAAGTATGAAATAATTCAGAGCAAGGTGAATGAATTTGGCATCTTCAACTTTTCTTGCACTTTATTCACTTTTTATAGTTAGCTAAAATACATATGTGATGCCCCATAACCTAGACATGTTTGTTTATAACTATTCAAATGTTCACACTGGTTTTATTATGAGAAAGAAAGATTCTATAACAGGGTATATGTATATTTGTGTGGGGGGGTGTGTGTGTGTGATTTTCACTTTGTCTTCAGGAGAGTTTATGATTATCCTATTAGTGTATGTACAGATGAAGTAAATACTACATTGTTTTCTTATTTCTTGAGACTTAACTTTCAACAGATTCTCACAGGGGTCTCTAATCTTAAAAAACAATGGTTAAGAGTCACTGATCTCTAAACTTATCTACCATTTTTACATGATCAGCAACTAAAACCCTCGGATCCTTTCTACCACATTAGAAAGGTTTTGAGTTTCTCTCTGTTGTCTTAACCGTTTTAAGATAATTCCAGAATCTTCACGTCAGCAAGAAAGAAAAGTAATTCATAGCTTTCGTGCACTCAAGAAGTAGGAAAGCATCTGGAAGTTGAGGTAATGAGGAAAACAGTGAATAATCTGAAAAATCCCTATATTTTTGGATCCAAATTAAATAGCATGTGTGACACTTGGGCATGGGCTGTAGAAAATAGATGGATTCATTTACTGGAGGATGTGGCTGACAGGCATATATAAATAGTGTGTCCCTTTATAAATGGGATTTCTACAGTCTAAACAGAAATGTTCAGTGAGCTTTTAAAATCCATGGGCAGACAGTCTTTAAGAAGTGATTTAAGATGTCCAGCAGCCATGAAGCCTTTTGTTAAGATGAAGCAAATGACCTTGACGGTCCCTTTTAACCTTGAAAGTCTCTTTTAGAGGTGAGAAAGTGAGATTTATAATCTCTTTGTTGAATGGTCTGCGTCCTCCAGAGTCTATCTTAGCATGATTTGATAACTCGAATATAACAAAAACTTTGGGTTTCTGTC
Organism: Cacajao melanocephalus; assembly: GCA_963573385.1. Classification (NCBI taxonomy): domain Eukaryota; kingdom Metazoa; phylum Chordata; class Mammalia; order Primates; family Pitheciidae; genus Cacajao; species Cacajao melanocephalus. The sequence continues at coordinate 83,140 of CAUYLG010009163.1, forward strand.
TTTGTGCTAAGTATTTTCAAAAAAAGAATGGACATTGGACTTAAACTAAGATGATACAATCAATAAATTTAAAACTTTTAACAAGTTGTAAATAAGAAAAGTATTTTTAGAAGTCTTCTATAGATACATATATAAGGTATATGAATCACAAGTCATAGCATTATATTAAAGGGATATTTAAATCATTTTATGATAAAAGCAATGAGAACACACACGCAAAAGCATTTGTGTACCTATACATATGAGGATGCCTAAAGCTAAGAATAGGTAGTATTAAATTAAAGATACTCTTTTCCTAAGCGATTATATTAGAAAAGGTTAAATTACTATTTGGGCAAATTATCAGTGAAGTCAAAAGAAATATCCAGGTAATTCAGTCCCAATATAAAGCATCTAGTTTGCCTAAATCCAGACATACATTGTTTTATTGTGCTCTACCTTATTAAGCTTTGCAGATACTGAATGTCTGTGTCAATCTTGCACTGAAGAAGTATATTGGTGCCATTTTTCCACCAGCACATACTCACTTTGTGTCTGTGTGGCATTTTGGTAATTCTTGCAATATTACAAATTTTTTCATTATTATTGTATCTGTTATAGTGATCTGTCATCAATGATCTTTGATGTTACTACTGTAATTGGTTTGGGGTGCCATGAACCATGACCATAAGACAATGAACATTTAATTGGTGGAGCAGTCATAACACACACATTTATCAATCAGCAGTTTCCCCATCTGTCTTTTTTTTCCTCAGGCCTCTTGCATCAAACAGCCTCATTATGAGTGCAAAGTTCTTGAAGGAAATTAAAAGTGCTACTCCAGTGAATACAGGAAGGATAAGGAAGTAGAACAGCTTTACTGCTGATAAGAAGAAAGTTTTAAAGGTCTGGATAGAAGATCAAACCATTTAAGACATTCTCTTAAATCAAAGCCTAGGCCAGTGCAAGGACCTAAGTCTCTTCAATTTTATGAACGGTGAGAGGTGAGGAGGCTGCAGAAGAAAAGTTTGAAGCTAGTAGAGGTTGGCTTGTGAGGATTAAGGAAGGAAGCCAACCCTATAACATAAAAGTGTGAGGTGAAGCAACAAGTGCTGTTTACAGAAGCTATAGCAAGTTGTTATCCAGAAGATCTAGCTAAGATCATTGATGAAGGTGGCTACCTTAAACAACAGATCTTCAATGTGTATAAACAGCATTCTATTGGATGAAGTTTCCATCTAAGACTTCCTTCCATAGCTACAGGGGAGGAGTCAGTCAATCCCTAGCTTCAGAAGTCAAAGAACAGGCTGACTCTCTTGTTACGGGGTAATGTAGCTGCTGACAGACATTAAGATGAGGCCAAAGCTCATTTACTGCTTTGAAAATCCTAGGACTCTTAAGAATTACAATAAATATACTCAAGTGAAAGGAAGAGTTACACATCCCTCACTTTAAGTCAAAAGCTTAAAATAATGAGGAAGGAAGGCATGTTGAACATCAAGATAGGCTGAAAGCTAGACTTCTTGTACCAAATAGTCCAGTTCTATACATGGAACAAGAAAGCACGGATGACATTACATCGGTTTACAGCGTGGTTTACTGAATATTTTGAGGCCACTCTTGAGATCTACTGCTCAGAATAAGAGATTCTTTTCAAGATACTACTGCTCATTGACAACATCCGTTGTCACCTAAGAGCTCTAATGGAATGTACAAGGAGATGATAGATATGTTATGTTTTCATGCCTGCAAGCACAATACTCACTCTGCAGCCCAGTGGATCAAGGAGGAATTTCAACTTTCAAGTTTTACTTAAGAACTACATTTTATAAGGCTATTCCTTCTATAGGTAGTGATTTCTCTGATGGGTCTGGGCAAAGTAAACTGAAAATTTCCTGGAAATAATTGACCATTCTATATGCCATTAAGAACATTTGTGATTCATGGGAAAGATCAGTTTGGAAGATGTTGATTCTGATCTCATGGATGACTTTGAGGGGTTCAAGACTTCAGTGGAGGAAGAAATTGCAAAGATGGTGGAATAGCTAGAGAACTAGAAGTGGAACCCGAAGCTGTACCTGAATTGCTGCAGTCTCATGATAAAACTTGAATACATGAGGAGTTGCTTCTTATAGACAAGCAAAGAAAGTGGTTTCTTTCTCAAGATAGATAGATAGAATGTACTAATGGTGAAGATTGTGACTACTGGAAATGACAAAGATTTAGAATAGTGTATATATAGTTATAAACAGTTAATAGAAAAGCAGCAAGGTTGCAGAGGAATGACTGTAATTTTGAAAGAAGTTCTACTGTGGGTAAACTGCTATCAAACAACATTTCATGCTGCAGAGAAAGCTCTTGACAAAGAGTCACGTGAAGTGGCAAAGTTCATCATTATCTTCTTTTAAGAAGTTGCTACAGCCACCTCACCCTTCAGAAACCACTACCCTGATTGGTCAGCAGCCATCAACGTCAAGACAACACCCTCCACCAGCAAAACAAAACCAGAGGCTCAGAGGCTGGTAAGCATTTTTTTTTTAGCAATAAAATATTTTTTAGATTAAGGTAGGTACATTGTTGTTTAGCTATAATGCTATTGCACACCGTATGAACTGGGAAACCAAAAGATGTATGTGACTCCCTTTATTGTGATATTTTCTTGTGGTGGCCTGGAGCTAAACCCCCATAATATCTCTGAGGTATGCCTTTATTTGATTCCTTGTGTTACTTCCTACATGCTCTTTAGTTGGTTTGCAAAAGATTTTTAATAACTCAGTAGTTTCTCATATGATACAACATGCCTGAGAAACAAAGGATGCGAGAAGGAACTTTAAACATCAGGTAAGATAACTGAGGTCCAGAGAAACTGCCCATTAAGCTAAATAATAGGATTAAAACTAGAATACAGATATCTTGAGATCCTGCCTTCTATGTCATTAAGAACTATACTTTTGATGTGCTGAAGCAAAAAAATTTTTTAATAAACTCAAGAGTTTCACCCGAAAAGGTTTAGCAATTTAGAAAGCAGGGTTGCTAGAACTCTTATCAGTTTAAATAAAAGTAGGTGAATTCTTTTTGTTTAGAAGGTTTTTGCATAGCAATTTCCAAAAACACTAAATTTATGGTGAATGTCTGAACCATTTACTTGCTATTTCTATTAACTTCAATGACTTGAGTTATAAAATGCTATAGTAACTATTGAAAATAATTAACTTGAAGGTGCTTCATTTTTTGATATAGCAAGAATTTTCAAGCAAATTGCATTTTTAGCTGAGGTGCCATAGTAAGCACTTATTGACTGGCAAGAATTAGTATTGTCATTAAGGTTTGATAGCTATTCGTGGGTTTCTCGTAAAGACAAACACAGAAGAAAGATAAAGATAGATAGATAGATAGATAGTTATCAGTGCATTACTATGAAAGCTAAAGCAAATACGAAATGCAGAACAAAACAAATTATTACTAGGGGAGGTACCAACAATTCCTGTTAAGGTAAAATTGGTAATTTGATTTGTCTTTTATAGGAAGCAAATTTTGGGAATAAACATTTTCCTTTGATGATTTTCACAGTTATCACTGCTTTAATCACAAATGGAAAGTCACCATTCTTGAATTGTAACTTACCTGCAATGGACTGAAATGGGTCCATCTTGGCCAAACTGCTCTTTTGTTTTATGGACTTGGCCGATGAAGTCAATAAATCCTTCTCCGGACTTTGGCACTCCTTGCTCTGGCCAGTCAGTGAACTGGAACTGCCTTACTGTTCGGGACTGGCCGTCCTTTGGAAGGAAAGCCACATACCCAGCCACAAATGAAGATGCCAGGAGGATTTAGCAAGCACACAGACCACAGGAGCAGTCATCATTTTTTTTTCCGCAAAAAATAAAAGTGCAGAAAAAGTTAGGAACATGTTTAACTAACTAACTAGAAACTTCATTATGTTTGTGTCTTATCTGCTATGAACACTGTCCACACTCACATACCTTTAAATCACAAATTTGCTTTCACAGCACCCAGTTAAAAACCTGGTTCTCCATTAGTAAATAGCCACACAGTTCCCCTATTATTAGCAAATGCTTCTGAGACCCCAAGTTTGGGTTCATAACCACTGATCATGTTTGCATTCGTTCCAAATGGAACATCCATATGGATATACTCCATTTCAAAAATTTCATAATCTAATCACTTTGTAATATTGAAAGGAGCACCCAGGCATGTCATCCAGACTAGAGCTTTTGCAGCTGTCATGATAACTTCACATCTGCTATGCTTGCATATTTCTAACAAACACTGTCAAGTGACAAATAGTGACATTTAAAGGATCTGACACAAACCCAGTAGTTGCTGTTAAACTAGGTGCCCCCCATGTCTCAGAGGAATACAATTTCTAGCCATGGCAGGGGACATAGCATGAACCATGTGACTGTGCTGTTAAGTGGGAAGTAAAGCATCCCTCAAACAGACCAAAGGACTATTAGCAAACAAACAAACAAATGCCCTTTTCTGAAAAAGAACTCTCCTTGACTGACCACAGGAATTGGCAGTCTGTGAGGAGCTTCAACATCGATGATAAACCAAAAGGCCGAAATAAAGCCAGATGCAAGAGGAGTGATTAGGTAAAACTACTCTGACTCATGAAGAAGCCACTAAGGCATTTCTTCTGGAATTTTTAAGGTGTTTCCAGACACACAAGAAAAGCAGAAGGGAGCCTCTGTTTATAGAAACAGGAATAATACATTTGCCCATCAGCCTTCTCTTCTGATCATCAGCAGAGACAAATAATCCAAGCCTAGAGGGACTGATCTCATCTCATTTGAAGAAGTCCTACTCCCAAATGCTCTCTTCTCATTAAAGAGGCTTCAACTTTTGTTCCTCCTTTCTGTTAACTAACAAACACATCTCTCCCCATCAATCTTTCTCATTCATTCATATTGAGAAAAGAGAGGGTCTCAACATGAGATGGGCACTCATCAACATGCCTGGTGCTTTTCACAGGCACATGGCAGATTCCTGACTGACATTATTTGGAGATGGACATAGGAAGATGACACTAACTTTGTGGGAATACTGAGAAAGATAGAAAACTACTTGACTCCCTAACTACCTTGTGGATGGTTACCATAGAAGCATGATTTACTTCCCTTTGTTGCTGGAAAAGATTTGGAAAGCACAGGAAGGAGAGCCAGAGGCTAGGTAATGCAGATTTATTCTCTGAATGTCCTGGGGATTTCATTACTGACCAGGGTTGCTGTTATGTGTGCAAATGCCTTGTATTTGGAGAAAAGATCACCTGACTTTGTTTAAAGGTCAGCTGCTTAACAATACTGTAATTTTCAATGCAGAATTTCATATCCAGCCAAACTAAGCTTCATAAGTGACGGAGAAATAAAATCCTCAACAGACAAGCAAATGCCGAGAGATTTTGTCACTACCAGGCCTGCCTTACAAGAGCTCCTGAAGAAAGCACTAAATATGGAAAGGAAAAACCAGTACCAGCGACTGCAAAAACATACCCAATTGTAAAGACCATTGACACTGTGAAGAAACTGCATCAACTCACAAGCAAAATACGCAGTAGTATCGTAATGACAGGATCAAATTCATAAACAAACAATATTAACTTTAAATGTAAATGGGCTAAATATTTCAATTAAAAGACAGACTGGTAAACTGGATAAAGAATCAAGACCCATCAGTGTGCTGTATTCAGGAGACCCATCTCACGTGCAAAGATACACATATGCTCAAAAAAAAAAAAAGAATATTTATTTACCAAGGAAATGGAAAGCAAAAAAAAAAAAAAAAAAAAAAAAGCAAGGGTTACAATTCTAGTCTCTGAGAAAACAGACCTTAAACCAACAAAGATCAAAAAAGACAAGGAAGGGCATTACACAGTGGTAAAGAGATCAATGTAACAAGAAGAGCTAATGACCCTAAATATTTATGCACCCAATACAGGAGCACCCAGATTCATAAAGCAAGTTTTTAGAGACCTACAAAGAGAGTTAGTTAGACTCCCACACAATAATAGTGAGAGACTTAAACACCCCACTGTCAATATTAGGTCAATGAGACAAAATTAACAAGGATATTCAGGATTTGAACTCAACTCTGGACCAAGCCGACCTAACAACAGACATCATCTACAGAACTCTCCACCCCAAATCCACAGAATATACATTCTTCTCAGCACCACATTGCATTTATTCTAAAATTGGCCACCACATAATTGGAAGTAAAACACTCTTCAGCAAATGCAAAAGAACAGAAATCAGAACAAGCATTCTCTCAGACCACACTGCAATCAAATCAGAACTCAGGATTACGAAACTCAAAACCATACAACTACATGGAAACGGAACAACTTGCTCCTTGAATGCCTACTGGGTAATTAACAAAATTAAGGCAGAAATCACTAAGTTCTTTGAAACCAATGAGAACAAAGACACAATGTACCAGAATCTCTGGGACACAGCTAAAGCAGTGTTTAGAAGGAAATTTATAGCACTAAATGTCCACAGGAAACGTGGGAGAGAGCTCAAACCAACACCCTAACATCACCTTTGAAAGAACTAGAGAAGCAAGAGCAAACAAATCCAAAGCTAGCAGAAAACACGAAATAATTCAGATCAGAGCAGAACTGAAGGAGCTAGAGGCACTAAAAACCCTTCAAAAGATCAATACATCCAGGAGGTGGTTTTTGAAAAGATTAATAAAATAGGTATACCGCTAGCCAGACTAATGAAGAAAAGAGAGAAGAATCAAATACAAACAATAAAAAATGACAAAGGGGATATCACCACTGATCCCACAGAAATACTACCATCAGAGAATACTATAAACATCTCCATGCAAATAAACTAGAATATATGGATAAATTCCTAGACACACACACCGTCCCAAGACTAAACCAGGAAGAAGTCGAATCCCTGAATAGACAAATAACAAGTTCTGAAATTGAGGCAGTAATTAATAGCCTACCAACCAGAAAAGAAAGCCCAGGACCAGAAAGAATCACAGCCCAATTCTACCAGAGGTACAAAGAGGAGCTGGTACCTTTCGTTCTGAAACTATTCCAAACAATAGAAAAAGAGTGAGCCCCCTCCCTACTCATTTTATGAGACCAGCATCATCCTGATACCAAAACCTGGCAGAGACACAAAAAAGAAAATTTCAGGCCAATATACCTGATGAAATTAGTGTGAAAATTCTCAATAAAATACTGGCAAACTCAATATAGCAGCACATCAAAAAAGGTTATCCACCACGATGAAGTCAGCTTCATCCCTGGGATGCAAGGCTGGTTCAATATATGCAAATCAATAAACGTAATCCATCACATAAACACAACCAATGACAAATACCACATGATTATCTCAATAGTTTTTGCAGAAAAGGCCTTTGATAAAATTTAACACCTCTTCATGCTGAAAACTCTCAATAAACGAGGTATTGATGGAATGTATCTCAAAATCATGAGAGCTATTTATGACAGACCCACAGCCAATATCGTACTGAATGGGCAAAAGCTGGAAGCATTCCCTTTGAAAACAGGCACAAGACAATGATGCTCTCTCTTACCACTCCTATTCAACATAGTACTGTAAGTAAGTTCTGGCCAGGGCAATTAGGCAAGAAAAAGAAATAAAGGGTATTCATTTAGGAAAAGAGGAAGTCAAATTGTCTCTATTGGCAGACAACATGATTGTATATTTAGAAGACCCCCACGGTCTCAGCCCAAAATCTCCTTTAGCTGATAAGCAACTTCAGCAAAGTCTCAGGATACAAAATCAATGTGCAGAAGTCACAAGCATTCCTTTATGCCAATAATAGATAAACAAAGAGCCAAATATTGAGTGAACTCCCATTCACAATTGCTACAAAGAGAATAAAATACCTAGGGGGACAACTAATAAAGGATGTGAAGGACCTCTTCAAGGAGTACTATAAACCATTGCTCAGGGAAATAAGAGAGGACACAAACAAATAGACAAACATTCCATGCTCATGGATAGGAAGAATCAATAGCATGAAAATGGCCATACTGCCCAAAGTAATTTAGAGATTCAATGCTATCGCCATCAAGCTACCATTCACTTTCTTCACAGAATTAGAAAAAATGACTTTAAATTTCATATGGAACCAAAATAGAGCCTGTATAGCCAAGACAATCCTAAGCAAAAAGAAAAAAGCTGGAAGCATCATGCTACCTAACTTCAAACTGTACTACAAGGCTGCAGTAACCACAATAACATGATACTACTACAAAACCAGATATACAGACTAACAGAACAGAACAGTGGCCTCAGAAATAATGCCACACATCTACAACCATCTGATCTTTGACAAACCTGACAAAAACAAGCAATGGAGAAAGGATTCCCTGATTAATAAATGGTGTTAGGAAAACTAGCTAGTCATGTACAGGAAACTAAAACTGGACCCTTCCTTACACCGTATCCAAAAATTAACTCAAGATGGATTAAAGACTTCAATGTAAGACCTGAAACCATAAAAACCCTAGAAGGAAACCTAGACAATACCATTCAGGACATAAGCATGCGTAAAGACTTCATGACTAAAACACCCAAAGCAATGGCAACAAAAGCCCCAGGTGACAATTGGGATCTAATTAAACTAAAGAGCTTCTGCACAGCAAAAGAAAATCATCAGAGGGGGAGAAATTTTTTTGCAATCTGTTCATCTAACAAAGTCCTAATATTCAGAATCTACAAAGAACTTAAATTTACAGGTAAAAAATAACCCCATCAAAAAGTGGGCAAAGGATATGAACAGAGACTTCTCAAAAGAACAATTTATGTGATTGACAAACATGAAAAAAAGCTCACCATCACTGGTGATTAGAAAAATGCAAATCAAAACCACAATGAGATACCATCTCATGCCAGTTAGAATGGCGATCACTAAAGAGTCAGGAAATAACAGATGCTGAAGAGGATGCAGAGAAATAGAAAGCTTTTACACTGTTGGTGAGAGTGTAAATTAGTTCAATCATTGTGGAAGACAGTTTGGCGATTCCTTAAGGATCTAGAACCAGAAATACCATTTGACCCGGCAATCCCATTACTGGGTATATACCCAAAGGATTATAAATCATTCTTCTATAAAGACACGTGCACACATATGTTTATTGTGGCACTGCTCACAATAGCAAAGACTTGGAACCAACCCAAATGCCCATCAATGATAGACTGGATAAAGAAAATGTGGCACATATACACCATGGAATACTATGAAGACATGAAAAAGAATGAGTTCATGTCCTTTGCAGGAACATGGAAGAATCTGGAAACCATCATTTTCAGCAAACTGACACAAGAACAAAAAACCAAACACCACATGTT